>LOJH01010945.1:3975-22244 GCA_001685095.1 Ellobius talpinus
GGCAGCTCCAGAATGTTGACTGACTCCAGCCCCGCCCTGGAACCTAGGGGAGAATGTCCCAGATGTTTCTGGAGGGCTCTGTTTATAGCGCTCTGACTCTTGCCCACCGGAGACCTTTCACAAGTTCATCACCAGGAAGCTGAGTCATCCAGGGGTCAGCTGGCATGAACAAAAGTCATCCAGTGCTGCCAGCAGCACAGAGAGCGTTGGCTGGGCATTTGGGGGGAGCAGTGTAGGAATGGCCAAGTGGATGAGCTCAAGCTTCTCCTCCCACAGCATCCCCTCTCTCAGGGTGGGGATTGGGGTGGCAGCTGCACATCCTGGGGTAAACAGCAAAGATCCGTCTCCTTCTATTCACTCAGATTCTTTCCTTCTTTGAATTCAAGGCCGAGGTCAGAAGCAGACAGAAATGCAGTGCAGAGGATAAAATGCCTTCCTTATGTCTCATGTTTGGGTTCAGCCCAAGCTCTTGGTCCCTTGGCTGTGGTCCCAGGCTCATCTCCCCACCCTTACCAGGTTTAGGGGACAGCAGTCCCCTAAGTCACTCATCCACATTCCCATTCCACAGTCCCACGTGCCAGAGTCCCTTTCTTTTCTTTCCTGTGTGTGTATGTGTGTGCACGCATCTGTGTTTCTAGAGGCCAAAGGACAATGCTTAGTCATTACTCCTCAGGTACTGTTCACCCTGTGTGTGTTTCATACACACCAGCTTCACTTTCCCCAGCCTTGGCGTTGTTACTGCTTTGAGTCAGAGTCTCCTATGTAGCCCAGGCTGGCCTAGAACTCACAGAGATCTGCTTGTCTCTACCTCACGAGTGCTGGGATTAAAGGCCGGTGCTACCATGCCTAGCATTACCTTGCCTTTTTGAGACAGGCTCTCATTAGGCTAGACTGTTTGGCAAGCTAGCCCCAGGTTAAACCATCCTTTCCCCAGTGCTGGGATTGCAAGAGTGAGCCAATGCGCCTGGCTTTTTTCTTTTTTTAAATGTGGATTCTGGACGTCTGACTCGGGCCTTTTGCAAGTACTTCACCAATGACTGAGCTATCTCCCAAGCCACAGGCAACTTTCTCTTTCTCCTACACACCCCAACTTTCCCATCCTCAGCCTTGGTGTCCACCTTGCCATCACTCCCTAATCTAAATTAGGTCCCCTGCACCTCATCTTATAGCACTGCCTATTTAAGACAGACTTTGGAAACTGAGGGATTTGGGATTTCCTTTTTCTCCCCTACTAGATCATAAATACCTCAAAGGCCAGAACCCCACACCTTGCTGGGCTTTGCCCCCAGCAGCGCACTAATGGGTAGCTTGTGGGAAGATTTCTGGCAGGACAGCATGCCATTTTCCCTACTGGGGACTTCTGCAACCTGGGCTCACTCTCGCCCTAGTCCCTCATCTTTCTGTCACCCCTGGGAGCCCTTCTCTCAGGCAGCTTTGGTTTAAGTCACACACCCTCCTCGTTCCTTCTTCTCAGGGAGATTTTAGTTAGCCTTGGCTCTCACCCGTAATGGAAGCTTTCTGCCTTCTTTGCGTCTAGAGAAAACTTAACTCCAAAGTGTCAGGAATACATTGTGCATGTTACATAACGTCGGTTTAACAAGCGGGCCCCAGAGACTGAAACCTGGATCTTCTGAATGATCCTTTGGGGTGTCCTTTCGTGAGGCCTTTGAATGTGATGCTTAGGGTTTCCTACCTGGTGTCACCTTTTTGGAGACAAGGTAGAAGGTTCGTGAAGGAAGGACACTGGTCCAGGTAGCATGGCTAGCCTGACTGCACATATATCCCCCTGTGCTGTTGAGATAAATAGTAGAGTTTGTGCGAATTATGGCCCCAGGAATTTATCTCCAAACCTTGGACCTCTGGGACCCCCTGAACTCTGGGACTCAACTTTGCTGTTGCTCATGGCCTTGGCCGTTTCCCTGTGTGTTGTGCCCCGGGCTCTGGAGGCACACATGGTAGATAGTCTGGGGAGCACTTAAGACCCTGCTGTGTGCATATGGGTGAAACCTTGTTGGCCCCTGACTCCTTGGCCATTGTTAAAATGTCTTGGTGAGGCACAGTGACCAACAGTGGATGATTCTCGCAGGAGGCAGCCGCACAGATGCCTCGCCTGATATAATTATACGCAGAGGAATGAGCAAGCGAAGCCTGGCGACAGGACCGCTCTGAATGCTGCTTTCTTCCTCTGTTTATTGGGCTAATCACTGGGCACACCGCAGAAGGTGTGGTGGCTCTGTGAAGGGTGTGGAAGCCCGCCTTGTAGAAGCTGGCAGGGCCGCACCCAGTTAGGAGGCATGCACAGGGTGCCCATCTCCCGATGCAGTGTGGGTTTCTGCTGAGCTGCACCCCCTGAATCCCGGGCCCCCCTCCCTTCCTTGGTATCAATGCCAAGGGCTGTGTCTCAGGGCCACCGGCCTTGTCACCCACCTGGTCTCTCACACAGGCACATAGCTGGTTTTTGTCCGTTCCCTTGCGCCTGAACAGCTGTGATGTGTTCTGGGAGAGTGTCTCCTGGGGTGGCAAGCTGCTGGCACAGGCTGGGGAAGAAGTGCTGTGTCATCCAGGCAGGTTGGCCTATGGAAGGAGCAGGGCTAGGGTTTTGTGACCTAAGCATTTTGTCTTTCTTTTCAGATGCTTTCTCCATACACTTCTGGGCTAGGGACAGTGCTGTGGGGGCAGGGTGCAGGAAGGGCTGACCCCTCAGACAGATAGACAAAGGCTAGCTCCTGGAGGGCTGGCCTGCAGGAGACCTCAGGGAATTCTGAGTCCAGACTCTTGAGATACATGCTTGGAGCAAACTGTAGGTTAAATCTTTTTGAAATTGAGACTAAATATACATATACATAAAATATGTTGTTTTGCCCTTTTTAAAACTGTGTGTGTGTGTGTGTGTGTGTTCACGTGTGGAAAGGCCAGAGATAACCTGGAATGTTGTTCCTCAGGAGCTGCCCATCTTTTCTTTTTTGTAAATTTTTAAATTACATTGACACACACACACATACACACACATGTATGTGCTTTGCCTATATGTCTGTCTATGTACCACATGTGTGCTTGGTACCCACAGAGTTCAGAAGAGGGCATTGGATATCCTAGAACTGGAATGACAGATAGATGTAAACCATTATGCAGATACTGGGAACTGAGCTCAGGTCTTCTATAAGAACAGCAAGTGATCTTAACTGCTGAGCCATCTCTCTAGCCCCTGACCACGTCTTTTGAGAAAGGGTCTCTTTTTACTCAAATCTGCTAGGCTGGCAGGCCAGAGAGCTCCAGGGATCCTTACCTCCGTCACCAGTGCCTCTTTCTGTGCCTGGCGTCTGCATAGTTCTGGGGATTGAGTTTGGGTCCTCAGGCTCGTTTGACAGGTACACATTACTGACAGAGCCATCTCTTGCCTTTTCCACACGTACCTTTTACTGATGTTTAATGCTTTTCCTTTGTGATGTGGCCAGACTCAGACATCTTTTCAGCTTGCAAAACTAAACCCAAACTCTTAAATAACAAACTCCTATTTCCCCGCCCTCCAGACCCTAGCAGACATCATTCGGCTCTTCTTTGAATGCCGTTCCTTTAGTGCCCATGTAACCAGAATCTGCCCTTTTGCAATTGCTTATTTCATTTAGCATAATGTCTTCCAGGTTCACCCATTATGGAACATGTCAGAATTTTCACCCTTTCTAAGGCTAGACAGTATTTCATTGTACGACTAAGATCACATTTATCTTTGTCTGTGATGGACAACCGGACTCTTTCTGCCCATCCAAATACCACGAGACCCTGCTTTCATTTCTCCTTGGTGTATCCCCGCAAGTGGAATTGCTGGATCCTTGGACACTCTGCTTTTAACTTTTAGAAGAACTGCCTGGCTGTCCTTTAAACATTCCTATCAGTAGTAAATAGCATGTTTGAAGGAGAATGGCTCCCGTAGGCTTCTGTATTTGGATGCTAGGTCTCCAGTTGGTGGAACTGTTTGGGAAGGATAAGGATTAGGAGGTGTGATCCTGTTGTGGAAGAGGTGTGTCATTGGTGGGATTTGAGGTGTCAAAGGCCCTTATCAGATCCAGTCTCTCTCTCTCTCTCTCTCTCTCTCTCTCTCTCCCTCTCTCCCTCCCTTCCTCCCTCCCTCCCCCTCTCCCCCTCTCTTCCTCCCTCTGTTCCTCTATCTTGAGGATAAGATGTAGGGTTTCAGCTGGTGCTCCAGCTGCATCCTTATCTGTATGCTGCCCTGCTCCCCACCATGACCATCTACCCTCAGAAGCTGTAGGCAAGCCCCCAGTTAAATGCTTCTTTGTATGAGTTCCTTGGTCATGTTGTCTCTTCACAGCAATAGAACAATAGCTAGGACAAGTGCATGAGGGTTCAGGTTTTCCCTGGTTTTCAGCCTCTCTACACCTTTGGTTCTTTTTCTGACAGCTTCTCCCTGTACAGCCCTGGCTGAGCTTGAGCTTATATGCTTCCTGCCTTCACTTCCCAAGTGCTGGGATTTTAGGTGTTCACCACCGTGCCTGTCTAGGTGTGTTTAAAAACATATTTTTAAATACAGGTGTTTTAAAGCTGCAGATAGGTCCAATGTACATTAATTAATGTGCATGAATGTTGGAGGCTTACCTCCTTCAACTAAACATTCCTACACACTGATGCACCTTTGTTTATCAATGGTGCCGCCAATTACGCAAATTCTGAGGCTTGATATTCTGAATGTGTCCTTAGAGACAGTGTTAGCCCCGTTTCTTCCTTCAGCCTGTGTTTGTAGTTGTACAAGATGGTGAACAAAAGCACTAAGAATCTGCCTGTCAAGCTTTTGTGCCAGTGGGCTTCCAGAGAGGTGACACGATCGCTCAGTGTCCCTGTGGTGGCCAAGCTGCACAGGAAGTTGGGTCTCCTAACTTCCAGAATATTTTGGGGGACCATCTGTTTGGCAAAGTGAGTCCCACCACCACGTCAGCACTTGTACCGGGTGTACATTCCTAGAGAATCTCAGGCCAGAACACCTGCATCCCATCTCTGGGCTGTGGGGAGGTTGAAGTCCTCCAGCGCAACGGGGGTGGGGGTGGGGGTCATGGGCAGGGGAGGGAGGCTCTCCTATGTGCAGACCTGCAGCTGATTTCCACCCTCACCTGTCTGCCACCCTGCGGCAGCCACACTTCCCTGAACTCCAGAAGGCATCCAATGAGGCCAAAGGCTTGCCATTGAGGGGAGCTTGGTTGTCACACACCACACAGTGGTCTCAGTGTATCTTGTTGCTCAAGGACCCTCTCCAGCCCTGGGCTGGAACTTTAGTACCCAGTAAAGGTGAGCCAGGAGGCCAGGTGAGCGAGCTTCCTGGAGCACTTTTGTTTGCCACTCTATTAGCTCATGTAAACTGATATTAGTGACAGCTCCCCATCCCCCACACTAGTTAGCTGTCCAAGTTCCCTTTGTTATATAACCAGGATTAATTTAAGCAGCTCTATCCCTTCATTCAGAAATGGCAGGGAAGAGGAATGACTGTGGGAGTCTTGGTGTCCCCCGTGGGACAGCCTGGGCAACTTCCCTTTCTCCTGGGCCTTTGCTTTCATTCTGTTGAGTGGGATAGCAGAACGGAAGGGTACCTCAGGTGTGCCGGAGTCTGCAGGCAGTGTTTAATGGGTGGTTTCGCTCCCACCCTGGGCAGATAGATCTCAACAGTGTCCTTCTCCAAGCAAGGAGTGTTGAAGGAAGGAATTAGCATAAATGACAGTTCCTGGGACTCTGTTTTTTTTTTTTCCAAAAACCAAAACCAAACCTGGATTAGGTAACTGCTTGCCAGATCCAAAGTGAAGGGCTTTTGTCTTCACACCCTTTCTTGAAGGTGGTGCCGTAAGGAGCCCCATACAGATGAGGAGACACATCATTGCCTGAGACCATGGTTGGTGGAGGAAGAAGCCTTCGCCTGAGATGCCTCTCTGCCCTGTGGTCTTCAGGAAGTGGAGGTGGCCTAGCCTCAAGCTCCTTTGGTCAGAGAGGATAGGAAATTAATGCTGTGGCCTGGAGTCCCCACCCAGGGCCCTGTGGCTAGGAACTTCCCCTCGGGAGCCCAGAGCCTGTTGTGTGGTTTATTGTCATCCTATTTTGTAGTCTAATGGGATTCTGTTTATACCTGTCCTGAAGCCCTGGGTGCCAAACATCTACTCCTTTAGCAACCAGCTAGGAGAGTACTCCACCAGGCTAGGTGAAGCTAGTCTGTATGGTGGATCTTAGGGAGAGTCCAGGCATCCATATTCATAGAGGTGGTTTCCCTCTCCTGCGTAGGGAACGTACTAGTGGCTTTCCCCTCCTTGGTTGGGAACACACTGTAGACTTTCTACAAGTCACTGTGGCAGAGACAAACCCTTATCTTGGTCCCTGGACTAGCTCACCAACGTGCTTCCATTTCCTCATTCCTTCATCTTGGGAAGCATACAAGGTAAGAGGTCTCTGCAGGTGAGGCAGCCGAAGGTCAGAGAGGTCAAGTAAATTGCCAAGCTACAAAGTTGAATCAGGACTTCAGCTACTAGGTGGCAGAGGATTGGGCCATCTTTGTGTCCCGGCTTCAAATCAGCTTTCGCTGTGCACCTGATGGATGGAGGCATGCATTGGTGGTGGATGAACTTGTAACTAACTGTCCCTGCCAGGCATGGAGATATCCTAAGGAGCTGCATCTGTCCCTCCCTTTGACTATCAGACTGTTGAGATAACGCAGCCCAAGGTATTGGGATTTCCCCCAGGAGTCTCCTACTTGGAGAAAGGAAGAGACTGGAGGCTGGTGGCAGTGACGGCAGGCGGCGGCCGAGGGGGCTGATCTCCCGAGTTCTGCAACAGTTGTCAACATTTCAGATCACCTTGTAGAAGAGACCAGAGCTGAGGCAGTGATTGGCACTTCGCCTAAAACTGCCTAATTCTACATTCCTCTTCCTTCTGTGTAAGCCAGAACCTCACAGCAGGACCCCGAAGATGGAACGGGGGCACCACTAGACCTCTGTGTTTCTCTTACCAGCGTGGGCACCTTGAATAAATCCCCTTTCCTCTGCTTTCCACAATGACTTGTGTATTTAGTTGACCCATTTAAGACAGGTGCCTGAGCCTAGGTTGCTGGGGCTGACCCTAACTTGGGTAATGAACTGCCAGCTCTTCTCCATGTCCCACTGTCCCCAACCTTGGGCCCAGTGCCCCAGAGTGGTCATCCTCTGGCATGAGGCCTCTCACCTGTCTCTGACCCTCTGACCCTGTCTCTATTCATCCCATCCCATCCCAATTGCACTGAGCTATCAATTAGTGTCCCCAGACAGAGAGTAGAAGCTGTGTCTCTGTGATGCCTTGTGTGGATGGTTGACGTGGGCATCCACCAGACCCTGAGACTGGGTTTTCCAGCAAAATATAGTTGGAGGACAGGCAGAGGGCATGGTCCCTGACTGGCTAGCTCTGTGTTACTTTTCCTTTGGAGCAGAACAAAGCGGGAGGTTCATGGTGGGGGGGTAGAGGGGGTAGCACTTAAAAGGCAAATGAAAACTTTGAAGGTAGCCCTACCATGCCAGACAACCATTGCTGGCAGATCCTCAGCATGACCTTGCTTATCTTCCTGGATCCTTGTTCTCTCATGCACACAGAGTGAACCTGCCCGGTACAGGCCGATAGGCTTCTGTGGTGCCTGCATGGGGACTCTTGTGTTAAATTTGTTCTTTTGTGGCCTGCCAAGCTTACCTGTGCTTTGTGAAAATAGCATGCTGTTTCTCCAGTTTGTCCTGACATCTTGTCCTTACTTGTGAATGGAGTGTTTACAAGCCATTCAACTCCTCAAGACTGGCTGAGTCAGTGGGAGGCCTCAGAAGTGCGCTTTATTAGCAGGGAGTTGAACTGTGTCTCTTGGACGCATTAGCCTTTGGATACTGGTACGTTTTGAACATCCTGTTTAAAACACAGTGTTGAAATTGAACTGCTGCTGTTTGGATCATGGCACCTGGCAAGATGGGCAAGTGTCGTGGTCTCTGGACGGCCAGGTAGTTCTGCAGTCTCCAGTGGAGTTCAACATGATAAACAATATAAGAAAGCCCACGTGGGCACAGCCCTGAAGGCCAAACTTTTTAGACCTACTTCTCATGCAAAGGGAATTGTGCTGGAAAAAGCAGGGGTTGAAGTCAAGCGGCTAAATTCTGCTGCCGGGAGGTGTGTCAGGGTGCAGCTCATTTAGAATGGCAGGGAGGCAGGGAGATTACAGCGTCTGTGCCCAGTGATGGCTGCTTGACCTTCACTGAGGAAAACTGTGAAGTTCTTGTTGCTGGATTTGGTCTAAATGGTCACGCTGTAGGTGATGTTCCCAGAGTCCTTTCTAAGGCTGTTAAAGGAGCCAGTGTGTCTCTTTTGGCCCTGTTGAAAGGCAAGAAGGAAAGACCGAGAACATGCATTTTGACAATGGAAACACAATAATAATGTTTTCTGGAAAAAAAAGAAAATGAACTGCTATTATAGCACAGTTGAGAAACAGGTCCTTCAAGGGGGAGGCTGAGGAGGGCCTGATGAGTTGGACTTCCCCGGGCTGTGACCCCCAAACATGGCTGCTGTTACAGCTAGTTGAAGGTGTTCTGTTATAGCAGGAGAAGATGGCCTGAGACAATTACTGGTTCAGCTCTATGTCTCCATCCCTCTAGATACCCTTCCTGCCCCTGACCTCAGTGGGTATCTGGCCCAAATTCTTTTTCCGGAGACCAAATGGTGATATGTTGATTCAGTACTATATCTAGTTCGGCTGGAGACAGTGGCCATGAGGTCTTTGGGGGAAATGGCTCATGACTTGGCCTGTGAGGACGCTGGTGTAGGCCATCATAGACATAGCCCACTAAGAGCTGCCTGGACTTGAACTTGGGGGAACTGGGGGAACTTAGACAAAGGAGATGGTTCCGTGTGACTAAGTGTGATCATAGAAGCGGTGCATGCTGGGGACAGGTAGGAATTTGGTTTAGAGCATCCCTGGAGTTGCATCACTTGATTCTCTACCACAATTTCCTCATTTATAAAATGAGGATAGCTTGCCGTTCTTTCCTTGTTTTTATTGTAGTATTTTCAGTAAATAGAGATAAGGGCATAGAGTCTGCCAGTCTGTCAATGACAGAAGCAGGACTAGAGGCTCTGTTCTGAGTGGGAAGGAGTGACCCTGTCTCAGGTTTCCCTTCTGTCTCCCAATGAGGTCACGGTTGCCCCCATGAGATCCCAGGCCTGCTATCTGGTATCCTGGGAATTTGCCCCACCTGAAGGGTAGAGATCGGTTAATTCTTGGGGTGAGTCTCACTTGGGGTGTTCTGAGAGTGTCTTGAGTAAACTGGCCAGGTATGGATTCTTTTGTCCCTCCCTGTTGGCTGTTGGGCCTTCTGGAGAAAGGATTAAACCCAAGGCCAGCTCCTGGGGTCAGGAATGGGAGCCGTAGCCCCGTATCCTCGGAGCCATAGGCATGCTATGAGCTGCTGCCCTAGGTAGAGGGGAAACCCGAGTGGTGTATGTGGCAGTGGCCACAGCTTTGGAGAGAGTAGCCAGCCTGTCTGGGGACCCAGAAGGGAGGGTTTCTGTTGTACGTAGGTGCTGCCTTCTGATACTGGGAGCCTATCTGACCAGCCAAATGTCTGAGATTTCCTGCTGTCTGTCCTGTCACTGTTTTAAGCATATAGCCATGCCTGGGAAGTCAGCTGATTGAATTCCAGATTCACTGGCTCGATTCTGGCCCTCCTTTCCGCAGTCTGGTCCTAATCTGCCTTTCTTATAGCCATCTTCAGATGCCCATGTAATGTTCCAGCTCTTCCTCTGAGTCTTGGTCAGTGCTCCTCCTATCCCCATACCTTCCTGAGGGACATCCCTGCACATCATATCCCAGTCACACGATCTTGTCTACCAGATAACTCTGCTTGTCCACATGGTCCTCTTTCCTCAAATACGCAACCCCCTTCCCCATATCTGCACTTCCCCAGCTGGTTCATTGTGCCCATATCCTCCGCGAATGAGTAAGAGAGTCTAAATGAGTAAGAGTCTAAAAAATTAGTCTAGAAAGAGCTGTAGTGACAAGTTCTGACAACTTGATGCCCTGTCCCTTTTCCTAGCTGAAGCTTGAGTGGCCCCTCTCTGGCCACCTTGGAGGTGAGAGTCTTTGTACCCTGCTGCTCCCCTGTGTGGCCATAGGGGGAGAAGCTGGCTTGGTTCTGTGACTCCTTCACACAGCCTGAGGAACTTTGCTATTCTTGCCAAGGTGGAATTCCATTCAACACATGATGCAATTTGTACCCCAGAAACAGCAAGTGTCTTGGCAGGGCCCTAGTTTAGTCAGCAGAGTGTTTGCCTGACATGCACAAGGACCTGGTTTGATGGCTAGCACAGCAAGCAAAACTAGCATTACCACCTAAAACACACCCTGCTGGATCCTGAGGCTTTCAGCGTTGTCCCTACATGGGGAGTGGCAGGTGTGAGGATCCTTCCTTGTCATAGGTAGCCAGGAAGGCAGGACTGCGGAAATGGACATAACGCCATTCAGAGGATGGGGATCCCTGAGGGTCGTGAGTGAAGGGAGGGCAGAACCTTTGCTGTTTGCATATGAACACACTTTCTCTTGGCTGCCTCCTCACATTGGGGCCACCTGAAGAAACTCAGGAACTTTGGCTCCTCCAGGTCCACTCTCCTCACTGTTTCTAACTCCATTCTTCTAGCTGGTATTGCAGCTGGACCAGCCTTTCTGCTTGCTCCCAATTAGAAGTTCTCAGCAGAGGCATTTCAGCAAGCAAGAGGTCTCTGTTTAGAATGTATGTTCTGAACGCCCACTGTGCGTGATGTGCCCCCCACCCCGCCGCCGTTTCAGAAGACAGCAGCGACCAATTGCTGCTCTCTAAACATCACAGGACACAGTTTTCCTCCTAATTAAATAGACACATATGCATGTCTTTATATTTGTGCATCTGGATAGGGAAGTGTGTTTTGTGGGTGTGGTTTCTAAATTGTATGGTGTAAAATCAAAGTGTGGTGGATGAGTTAGAGCAAAGCGTACTGACTCCTGTGAAAGCAATGTGATAAAATTCTTTACTTTGTATGCTAATTTTAAGGATTAACTTTTTACAAAAAGCAAAGCCTCAGCTGGAGTTCAGAGCTTATGGGTGAGCTGAGGTGTGTGCAGCGCATCCTTGACGTCATGGTTTCTCTTCCAGGACTTAGCCCACTGCTTCATTCTTGGTTAGTGAGTGTGTGGGAATGATGCTGGCTACTGGCTGTTTATACAGGATTTCAAAGGACCAGGATGGGACCATTGTGAGTCTGTTCTGTAGAGTAGAATGAAAAGGGGTGCAGGTTCTAATTGAGCGATGCTGGTGAGTTAGGGGTACTGGTGTGTTTGGGATACTGGTGAATTAGGGGTGCTGGTAAGTTGGGGGTACTGGTGAATTAGTGGCGCTTTTGGGTTAGGGGTGCTGGTGAATTAGGGGTGCTGGTGAGTTAGGGGTACTGGTGAGTTAGGGATGCTGGTGAGTTAGGGGTGCTGGTGGGTTAAGGTATTGGTGGTTAGGGGCATAGGTAAATTGAGTATTGAGGGTTTCACTGCTCATGCTTCTTCTTGTGTTTTGGGGTTCCACATTTGTAGTATTTGTAGTATTCCACTATTTGTAGACATCCCAAGGATTCCGGAAGAACAGACATGACTCCCCAAGGCCTGGGTGAATTTATAGCTTCATTCCAAAAGACACTGCTTCCCATAGAACACTTGGCCAGAGGAGCCTCTTCCTGCTGGCCTTGGGCTGTGATCCGCAGTGGGGTGAGTCATGGGGAGGTCTCAACTTGTGAATGAACTCCTAGGCCCCATCCTGTGTTGTGTGGGTGGCTGTTGGTGCAAGATGGCCTCGTGTGTCTGCAGGGCAGCCTCAGCTCCCAGTGTGGAGGGAACTCAATGGAACACATGAGCTGAGCATGTGTGTGTGTGTGTGTGTGTGTGCGCGCGCGCGCTTGAGTGCATGCATGTTCATGTTCATACCAGGGCCTTGGAGCCCGTACCCTGGCTGGATCCCCATGGTTCTTGGCTTTCACGTTATCTTCTGACCCTGGAAGTGCCACATGTACTTTGAACCTGGAAAGGTCCGCTCTCCACCCTCTTTTGAGAAATGTGAGATGGGAGATTGAAAGTCGCCAGCAGCTCTCGGGCAGAGTCAGTGCTTTGGTGATGACACACTGGTGCATGGGCTGGGCAGCGTCCAGAGCCAGCGCTTTTGGGAGCTGGGAGGCCTCCCTTCCAGGTTTTCTTTTGTTCTTTTGGGTTGGACTCAGCTTCCATACTCCCCATGGATCAGGTGGTGGGGAAGGTGCTTCCGGGGTCCTATGTTTTCTATCTAAAGACAGGGCTGAGCTGGTTATATGATCCACGAGCTCACCTGGGACAGCACACACATTTTCCACTCTCCCTCCTCCCCTCTCCCCGCCTCCCCTAGGTAAGAGAACAGGCTACCTGTCTTGTCCTGGGGAGGGTATGAGAAAGAGATGACCCCTCTCCTAATCTCTCTGGACGCTTATAGGAGGAGCCTGGCCTATGCATGTGTCGTTGCCTGAAAGCCCTCCTATAACTCAAGTGCCTGGTGCCCAAGGGGGCCTGAATGAGTGCCACATCCATGAGTCGAGCTAGGCCGAGCCCCAGAGCACTTTGCTCTTTGCTGCCCCCTTGAGAGTTAGTGGCGGTAGTGCAGAAGAAGGCCGGGGGAAGCCCAGAAGCAGAAGAGGCTGCTCACCTGCTGTTGGCTACTCCTGACCGCTCCCTGCTGACCATCCTGTCCTCTGTCCTTCCTTTAGAGGGGCTGCCCCAAGGTCTCTGACACATACAGACTCCCTGTATTTCCTGCCTCAGAGGTTTGTCTGTTGGCTCCAGCTGTGTTTTCACAAGTGTGCTTGGCCAAGTGTGACTGCTTATTAAATGAGAAAAACCGCTTGTGCTGCCAAAGACACATGTTTAGGAAGTGCCTGGTTAAAACGAGCTAAACAGGTTTCTTTCCTGAAGGGTTTCCCAGAGTCTACCGCATGTTGATGTGTGGAATAGATTTCTAAGAGGTAGGAGTTACAGCCCAAACATGGAAACTGAGTGTAAGGAAGGGCAGCTAGGTCCAACGCAGGACCTGAAGTCCCGATGGGCTGGGGAGCCTTGCTGGAGAAAGGCTCTTGCTGCGGAGCCTTGTGGCCTGAGTTTGAGCCCCATTACCCACGTGGTAGAAGGACAGAATTCATCCTTAAAGGTTTGCTCTTGCCTTCACATGTGCACCATGGCACATGCGTGCTCACATACGTACACACATACACACGAATGAATGTAAAATGATGAAGATGAAACTCAGTCAAATCCTTTCTCTGGAGCGTGTGCGTGCGAGCGTGTTTTCTGCATCTTTGCGTAGCCACATTTATTCATTTCCTTCACTTTTCTCATGTCTTTTTATTTTAAAATATTGTAGTTTTATATATAATATATAGATCGAATATATTATATACCATAATACACATGTAATATGCATATTATATATATATGTGTATATACACACACACACACACACACACACACACACACGCTCGCGCGCGCACACACTCACCATTTTCAAGCTGGGCCCAGAGAGCTAATACTTGCCTTGCAATCATGTGATTTAGAATTTGGATCCCAGCATCCACATTTCAAGGCAGTCATCCTATGCAGGTCTGACCCCAGCTCCCAGGGAGTTGGAGATGACTGGGTCTTGAAGACTTCCAGCCTAACTGAGCAAATATGTCCCAGGTTCAGGAAGAGACCCTGTCTCAGAGGAATAGGTAGAGAACAGTAGATGACAATTCCTGATGCCCTTTTGTGGCCTCTGTGCATTTCAGAAACACATGCGGGTACACACGTAGACACGTGCACACACATACACACGTGCACACATACACACGCGCACACACACACATCTTTCATACATTTTGCCATTCTCACTATTGTTAAGTACCTACACAGCTCAGCATCATCTCCCAGATTCATGTTGTTGTATAACCATTGCCACTGTCAATCTACAGAACTCTTCCTATTGCAGAATCAAACTCCTGTGCCCACTAAACATGTCTCCATCATTCACCCTCAGCCTCTGCCCCCCCCAGCTGTGGCTGTGTGGATCTGACTGTGGTGGGTCCCTCCTGTCAGTGCAGTACTCTGAGAAGTGGATAGCCACATTTTTGCTAAACCCTCATTCTTTCATTTTCAAATCAAACATCCTGGGGACCCGAGAGGTAACATGCTAAATCAGACCCCCTTGGGCCTGCCAGAGCCAGCATCTGGTCTAATCTGAGGTCTTGCAGTAGCTATTTTCTCACCTTGTTGCTCCTACTTCTTGCCCTGGGCTCTGTGGTTTCTACCTGCTTGGATCCAGGGAAGTCCTCAAAAACCCTGGCAGGACCCTGCCCTAGGCCAGGAGCTCAGGAGGAGGGAGTAACCCACCTGTTTGTCCAGTACTTCATTCGCTAAGAAGAGGCACAAGACAGCAGATCCTTTAGGAGGCAGTGGGGCCTCTGCTCTGGCCAGAGTCGCCCTTTTCCGTAAGCTCAGATTTGTCTTCAGAAACGGGCACAGTACAACGTGAGGAACACAGTGGATTGTAGACTTGACATCAACTAGGGATGGACAAATGATGCTGACAGTGAAGGATAGATTCAGTCCCTGAGAGTGTGGTTCTTGCTGGGGGAGGTGGGCCAGGTGGTGCAAAATCCTTCCAGTCCACTCGGCAAAGTTGCATCATCAGTTCCTATATCCATTCCCTCAGCAGATATCCATTGAGTGCACAGGATCCGTACGTCTACCAAGCCTGAGTCCCTGCCATGATTGAGAGCTAGAGCCCAAGCTAGGGGTGGTGGGGTCTCAGCTCTCAGGGAGATTATATCCTGGATCCACGTTAGTCCCCTTTATATAATAACACCCCCAGTGGGTAGCACGATTAATGAAAACTTAGAAATTGGGGTTCCACCTGAAAGTCAGAAAAGCAAAACAGCCAGCCCCGACTCTTCCCTCTCTCTCTGTCCAAAATGCATTCCTGCCTCCAAGACTCTCAGAATGAGACTGTGACTAAGAGCTGTCTCCTCCTGTTTTATAATCCTCTCCAGGGCTAGGATTAAAGTCCTGCACCGCCTGGTTTCTATATCCACTAGTGTGGCTACTGGGACTAAAGGTGTGTGTTACCCCTGCCTGGGCTGTAAGGCTGACCAGTGGGGCTGTTTTACTCTCTGGTCTTCAGGCAAACTTTATTTATTAAAATACAAATGAAATGCCCTTACACCCATGGCTCCTTTATCACCAACTACAGAAATGTTTAGACGCCATGCCATTTCAATCCCCCAACCCCCCAGAATGAACTCATACTTAGAGAGATGAACTGGCCGACCAGGGTTGCAACAGGAGCCCTAAGATCTGAATCCACTCCAGCCCCATGCTGCCAAGGCCCAGGGCCACAAAACAAGGCATTGCGCCATCTGTCGGGCTGAGAGTTTGGCATTCTGACAGCCACAGGAGATGCAGCCTGGTGAAAGACAAGACCTCATTTGTTTGGAACTTTGAGTAATTTCAGATCTTTTCAAATAGAGAATGAGGCTGAGGGATTTGTTTTAAGGAACTGGCTCACATCATCGTTGGGTGCTGCACCCTGCAGGTCAGCAGGGTGGACAACTACCAACGTCACACAAAGTCAGGAACAACTGACTTTGTTAGCCTTATCTAAACAAAACAAACCTTAGAGACTCGTCTAGAGCATGCTGATGTTTGATCAGGTAATTTGTGCATCTCAGCCTCGCCAGGTTGAAATAATGAAATTAATCCCTCTCTCCTCACGTGCCTTTCATACCTGCGGGAGTGTTGGAGGCCAACAGAGCTGGGGAAGCCGTGGCCTCTCCTCATGTAGACTTTCCTTTCTATGCATAGAAAGTGGTAAGAGTGAAGCCTAACTTACTGAGTGTTGCTTCATAAAAACACAGTGTAAAAGATACTTAGAGGTGACGGTGTGAGTGAGGCCCAGGGGATCCGGAGAGACTTCCTGGTAGGGCCTGAGGAAAAATTGAGAGGACACAGAGGTTTGGGGATAGAAGGGTACACAAGACTTGGGAAGCAGAGTAGACCAGAGGATGCTGGGAAGCAGAGTAGACCAGAGGATGCTGGGAAGCAGAGCAGACCAGAAGGATGCAGATAACTCAGTTGGTTTTCTCCAGATTAACATCTACAGCCAGCTGTGCATCCTAAGTCAGGAAAATGTGCACCTGTATTAAACACATGCAGACCGTTAGATTGTGTCTTTAGTCCCTGAACAGGGCACTCAGATAACTTCCTATAGCACTTCTTTTGGTGGCGGTGGCAACTTTTGTTAGTGGGTTTTTAAATTGTTGTTTGTTTTTTCGGTTTCGTGGAGACGAGTCTCGTGTAACCGAAGCTGGCCCTGGCTTTGCTGTAGACGAGTATGACCTTGAACTCCCGATTCTTCTCCTGTCTCCTGAGTGCTAAGATTGCAGGCATGCCCACTGTGCATGGTGTATATATATGGTGCTGGGACTCAAACCATATGTCCTTGTGCACGATAGGCAAGCATTCTCCCAGTGGAGCCACATCCCACAGCCTTCATATAGCATTTTTATTACATTATCTATCACCTGGGGACAGGCACGTAGGCCGAAAGCACCTTAGCATTTTACACAAGGTTAAACATTCATGAATGTTGGTGTCCTTAGTGGGGGACTCTAGGACCAACTCCCCCACAAAGACTGGGGGCAAGCATCTATCCATATTAACTCCCCTATTCATTCATTTTCTGTCTCCCGCAGACACGAATGCAGAGTTTGAATCCAGATCCCAGAGCCCAGTATACAAGCATCTATGGCGCCCTCAAGAAGATCATACAAACCGAAGGCTTCTGGAGGCCCCTGAGGGGCCTGAACGTGATGATGACGGGTGCAGGGCCCGCACATGCCATGTATTTTGCCTGCTACGAAAACATGAAAAGGACTTTAAATGACATTTTCAGCCACCAAGGAAACAGCCACCTCGCTAATGGTATTTTGAAAGCGTTTGTGTGCAGCTAGGAAGCTCTTCTCTTCAGTGTTTGCTTCCTGGGTCTTCTTCCTCCCCAGGACCCAGCAGCCTTCGTCTCTTCGGCAGCTTGCTCAGGAACAGAGAACTCTAGGGTCACGTGATTGCACACGCGCACATACACACGCACTCGTACACGTTTTATTCATTCCCTCTTTCTCTGGGAGAAGTTGATGGTAGAGGTGTTTTGGTATTGTTGTGTGGGCTTTTTTTTCTTACAAAAACCATTCAAAACAATTAATGATCAGTCATAGGAAAAAAATCTTTTGAATGCTGGATTGCAAAACAAAACACAGAAAAGGACAGCTTCTTTGAGACTATTTAAAAACTGGTCCAACAGGTCTCTCCAGCCCCAGGATCTAACTAAGTTTGGAAAGGTCAAGACGGTTTATGCTGACTGAGGACTTGTGCCATGGGCGGCGGAAGGCCTTCCCTGCTTTAAGCTGCATGAGATTCGGGCCTTTGACCCCCCCAGCCTCCTCCGTGTGTCTGAGTCGCATCTTTCTGCAAACCAGGGCCGAACTAGTTTCCTGTGGTTGATCTAGGGGGGAGGGGTGGATGGGAACTGGGCATCTGCAGGCAATGCATATGTGAGTCAGGAGCCAATGAGCCAGGTCAGGTGGTAGCATGGGGCGGGACTTTAATGGGCTTTTCAGTGGGTGAGACAGGACTGTGGATAGCAGGCAGCATAAGGTATGTTTATTTTGACAACATCCATTTTGAGGCAATGGAGGAATGGATGTGACCATCAGTAAAGCTCGCCTTTGCTTTTTATTCTACCCAGAACAGAATAGCGTCCCTTCCGTCAGCCACCCTTAGAAACAATCATCCTTGGCTACTTTGATGACTTGGCTTTTCAGCTGGTGACCATCACCAAGCGCCATGCCCTCGTGCATCTCTGAGGTGGTACTAACAGGCCACCCTTTCCCCCAAACTGCTTTACATAATGGCTCAGCTCTTTGAAGGAGACTGTCAGCCCAGTGCTATCCCCGCAGCAGTGTGTCAAATTCTATGATTGCTGGCCCCTTTCTGGGGATAATCGCCTGTGTCTGTGTGTGCAGTAGGCAGGCGCCACTAGGTGCCTTCCTGAGAGGTGACTTAGTTTGTCCCTTATCCCTCCCACTGGTCATTGTAACTGGCAGGCAGCTGCGCGGCAGTGGGAGGCACTAGGAAGCCAGAAGCAGAAATTTCAGGA
>LOJH01010946.1:0-26953 GCA_001685095.1 Ellobius talpinus
ACAGAATGATTCTATTGGAATGCTCTCAAGTCTGAGATTGGAGCGCCCACCTCCCTTCCTTCCTTTCTTCTTTTTTTATTTTTCATTTGTTTTTTGGGTCTGGTTTGGCTGTTATAAAACTACTGTCTTAAACTCCTGCTTTATGGATTATGAGAATGTACTATCAGTTCACGTTTGTGTAAAATCCATCTATTTAACTTTGAAACCTGATTCTACATAAAAGGAATTGATATTTTTTCTTTTTGAGTTTGTATTCTTTTTTTCAACATCATGTTTTCTATTTCTCTCATTTCCAACATATGTCTTACTGTTTTTTAGGATCAAAAGTCCATTTTATAATTTTATAGAATTTATTTTTATCCACTCATCTGTTAACAGGCATGTTAACTGGCTCTATTTGATGGTCACATTAAGTAGTACAGCAATAAACACTGGAATGAGAGTATTGCTATTATGCTTCTTTCATGAAATTGGAATTGGCTAATATTTGGTAAATGTGTATACACAATTATTTGTATTAGATCTTCTCTTAATTTAATTTAATATTATTTTATGATGCTACATTAGCATTGTATTTCAAATCTTTCTGTTTTAATAAAATATTTCTTCATGATAAATTTGCAGTTTTTAGTATGTGTGCTGTCTTATCTTTTCTAAATAATTTTGGTTTGAAATCTGCTTTATTAAATATGAGACTAACTGTATTTGCTTGATAAATTATTTTCAACATTTGTGTTTGTTCTGTGGGTACTTATGTCAGGGAAATGTACTTCCTGCAAGCAGTAAAATGAGTTATAATGTTATGAAATATACAATGAAATATATAATGAAATAACAAAATGAGACAGGTTATATATTTTAATCGGTGAGTTGGAACCACTATTACTATAAAGTTATTGGTAAATGTTTATTTACTAACCCAATCAACTTTTTATTTGTTTTTTGTTCCACTGCATTATTTGACCTTCACTTTACCTGTTCTAGTTTTAGGAATGTACTTATCTTCTCTGTGAGATATGTAGAGTTCTTCCACATCTCTATCCAGTTAATTATTTCTTCTCAAGAATTTTTTTCCTCATGTGATTGAGACCATATTTTTTCCTCCTTAATTTATAGTTTTCTTTTAAATTCTTTCATGCCTTGGTCTTTGTGTTCACTAAATGCCTTAGTACAAGATTATCACTAAAAATATTCTTAACTTATTTCTCTATCTTTCCAGTAAACACTTTTGTTAAACATAGGTATCTTCATTGACAGTTATTTACTTTCTGGACTAGAAATATGTTCTTGGCCTCTGACTTAGACGGACGAAGATAACTGATCTAATGATATTTACTGTTTCAAATGTATCTGATTTTGTAGTGAATTTACCTTTCTCCCTTACATTTTTAGAATTATTTTGCTCTATTGTTTTTGTTACATTGCCTTTAATCTCTTACAGATATGTTCTTCTTTGGTCATGTTTATTTATCATTCTGAATTATTCTTATATCTACTTGTCAATTTCTTTCTCTAGATTGTTTTTCCGAATCATTTTCACTAAGTTGATAGATCATCCACAACCATGATGCTTACATTTCAGCTCCTACTTCTCACCCATGGATTCTTAATAGTTGTCTGTTTGCTCTTATTATGGCATAGATAATACTTGTACTTTGTTCTTATTTTTGTCTTGTTTTCTATTCTGATGTTTTAATACAACAATTCATTAATATTTCCCCTGTTCATGACAATCTTTCTTTTGGTTTGTGTCTGTTGATGGTCTTTTCCACTAGAGATTTTCTGATTTTTATTATTTTAATTACTATTAAAAATATTAGTTTCTAGTTAAATTTTCATTTTGCTTAATTTTCATCCACATTGCTGATTTTCTGATTCATTACTATTTTTTATTTGTGTGACTCAAATTTTCCTCTTTACCCTGCCTTGTACTTTTATGCTTTTATAATCTTCTTTCATATCACTAATCATTTTACCATCAAACTTGAACACTTCACCCTGCATTTCATTCATATTAGTATCTTTGAGTTCAGCACATTATAAGATATCTTCTTTGTGGTTGGATGGTGACCATGCTTTCTTAATGTTTTAATTTTCTTGTGTTTTGATCTTATAACTTGTGAACCTTGGTTTGGATAATTCATCTTTCATTCTTGGAGTTGGGGACCTTCTTGTGGTAGATCCTGTGGTTGAAATCACTATTCTAAATCCCACTTAGTTAAGAGAATTAGAATCCAGACAGGCAGCTGGTCAAATTATAAACATCACTGAAATCCCAAAGATACATGTTAGAATTTGTACAGCTCACTGACAGGTGGTAAGAATCTGGTGAAGTCCTCATCTCAAGTTTGTATCTACGTTCTTTCAAAATTGAAATAACACAAACATGCATCAATAAGATAAATGATTGATGAACAGTGCATATTTATAGAAAATGAAACAAATAATAAGCACAATAACAACAAACCAACTGGAGAAATCTGTGAAAAACTTCTGGTTTTTCTAAATATTATTTTGAACAAAGACCCCACAAACAAATGATTAGCTAGCCTGTTGTTGTGGGAGGTGATGTATGGTGTGGATATGTTTTATTGCCATTGGTTATCAAAGAAGCTGCTTTCAGCAAATGACTTAACAGAGTAAAGCCAGGTTGAAAGGGATATATATATAGATAGATAGATAGATAGAGAGAGAGAGAGAGAGAGAGAGAGAGGAGGCAGAATCAGAGAGAAGCCAAGTAGCTACCCACAGGAGATAGATATACCAGGACCTTGCCAGTAAGCCACAGCCATGTGGCAATACACAGATGAATAGAAATGGGTTAAATTAAGATATTAGAGTTAGCAAGGAATATGCTTAAACTATTGGCCAAACAGTATTGAAATAATACAGATTTCTGTGTGATTATTTTGGGAGTCTGGGTGGCCCGGAAATGAACAAGCAGCCTCCCCCAACAACCTATAGTTTAATTTTCATGACATTCCAGAATAAAGATTTCCATGACAATGGAATAAAGAATTACTAATTTTATAGACATAAGATTTAAAGGAAATGATTCAGCAAAGTTTTGGGGGTGATGGAAATATTTAGTAGCCAATTAATAATTTCATGCATTTTTAATATTTTATGTTTATTTAATTAGAAACTTCATATTTTATATTGAGTTGTTATCCTTATCACAATACTGTTGGACCAGTGAACATGGGTGTTTTCTTTGTTCCATGATCTAACTTGGGAGGAGACTGTAAATCAATATATAACCTTTCCCTTGTCTCATGGTTGATTCTATTCTAAACATAAAATTTGAAAGATGGCAAAATATTACTCATGCATTCTCATTAAGAGGATATAGTTGAATTTGACTTTTACTCACAGTAAGGAGGAGTTTTGATAACTAATTTTAGAACTTGTTAGAGACTGTTACATGTAAGCTAAGAAGATGGTGAAACATCCCTGACTTGAAGGAAGATCATGCACAGAATTTTTTTAAATATATGTTAATGTCAGGTGACATTTGTCATATTAAACTGCCTCATCCATCAGAAATGTAAATGTTTTATATACATATCTACAACTTACTTGTTTATTTAAAAAGTGGTTGTCTTGAAATTCAATAACATTTAAATAATTTTAACTATACTAAATATAAATGTGTCAATCTCTGAGAAATAAAATTACATTTTATTTTTATTGGTATATTTTTTTATCAACTAGTAATTTGTTCAAAAACATTTTTAAGATAATCCATTATTCTAACATCTTGTTATTGACAACAGTATCTTGTATTTGGTTTGCAAGGGAATTTAAAACTTGTCAACAGCTCTGCACAGGAGCCTTTTCAGCAATGTAGATAAGAACCTTTTATTTCAGAAACCCTGAGTGTCAGAACATTTTTTTCTCCTGTCATCTTCCTTATAGTTTAAAAATGTTTTGGTAGAATAATAATTTTGTCTTGCAATGTCTGATTTACTTATCAGTGTCTATTAAAAGTCTTCAGATGAATCATGTTGTTTTAATTGAGTCAGGACATTTTACCTTTCTCTGGATGATAACCTATAAATTCCTTAATGTAGTGATTTTTTACTTGTATTTTAGTAAATAAAGCTTGGCTGAAATTCAGACAGTAAAACAGACTCCCTGATCAGCCATACTAGTTTGCCATAGAAACAGGTGGTAGTGGTGCATCACCTTTAATCCCAGCACTAGAGAGAAATATAAAACGGGAGGAGACAGGTCTCAGGCTCAGTCTAATTCTGAGATTCTTGGAGGCAGAATTGCCATTTCAGACTGAGGTAGAGGTATGAACCAGTGACTAGCTGCTTTGCTTTTCTGAACTTCAGGTTTAACCCCAAAATCTTTCTCTGGGTTTTACTATTTGTATTATGTTTCTTGTTGCTCTATGGTCATAATAATTCTAAAATATTTTCTTAAACTTTTAAATGATTTTCTTTATAACATTTTAATGTTTTATTGTTTTGTTGTGTTCTTGACATATTTGTTAGCTTGGCTGTTATCATCTATTTTCTCTTTCATTTATTATAGGGCTAACATCACCACAAATGGTGAATAACTGAATTGAAGTCACCTTTCTTGCTTCCAATAATGCTAGAAAACCCAGATGGCAAATAAAACAGTTACTAATCTTGATCTGCATTTAGGGTGACTGCTTCCAAAGGATGAACTCTCAATGACATTTATCTTCTTTACAGTATTCGGCCTGGGTTAATGCCAGTTCTGTTTCCAATGGGAAGTTTGACTCTGGTCAGAGCCTGCATACATTACTGCAGCAAACTTCACCACACTGGGTTGGGTTCGTTTACTGAGAATTTGATGTAGAAAAGGAAAAATGTAAGCAACATGGCTACACTTTTGGGTTCAAATTCCTTGCAGATTCTTGTTTGCAACATCATATCAAATGATAAAATAACCTTTTCTTAATTTTTCTATGTATAAAATGAGAGTCATCAACATTCCTGTCAGTGCTGTTGCCCCTCTACTCTTTCATTTAAATTTTTTTCATTTTACTTACCAAGCCCAGTTCCCCTCCCCATTCTGTCTCCAGTCTCCCCCACCCCCATTCCCACCCACATCCACTCCTCGGAGGGGGAAGGCCTCCCTTGGGTGCATGAGTTGTTGCTACTCTTAACAGCATTCAACTGAAGAAAGTACCAAGTGGATCGTGAGAATTTAGTATTATCTTCTTGTCACTCTTCTTGTTAAGACATTCTACAATGTTCTCAAAGGACTTCCCACTATCTGAATAAAATAAGTGCCAAGTCACATGATGTTATAGTCCAAGATTTTGCTAAGCCTTCATGTACATTCAGATCTGTCTGGGTGTGTGACTTCATTTTTTCAAATGTGTTTGCATTCTGAACTAGGGAGAGGGCCTCCTTCATTTGTTTCAAGTAGTTACATGATTATAAAATGGGATAATAGCTATTGCCACTCTTTCCTCAATACCAGAGTAATTTTCTCTTTTTGAGAACAGCTGTCTTAAAATTTAGCTGTAAGATTTTATACTGTAGACAGAAAAAATATTTGATTTTCAACATTCTACCTCTAAAAGTCTGTCCTTAAGAGACATGTCCTATAGGCATGCTATTCCCTAGAGATTAAAATTTCTTTCAGAACTTGATGTTTAGGCAAAAAATGAAGGAAGTCATTTTGATCCTTAGGAGTTAGTCAATTTCCATCTTGACTGCTCTTCAATGTGATATATTTGCCTCAGGTGTCCATTGCCTCTCTGATGTTCTAGATCCTAACAATGATGAATGATTTCTAATTTATCAGTACTCCAAAAAGGTGATATATATCCTAACCTTGACACTTTTATAGCAACCATTTTTCCCTATGTCCTCTCAGAGCTATATTCATCCAGTGCTTTGCAATAACAGGTCTCTGAGATTAACATCTTGACTTAGTGTTACAACATCCTTGTACAAAATATTTTCTAAGAACAACAACAACAAAAAGATGAAGGTAAATTCTAACAGGTCAAAATTTAAATAAATGCATGGGTTAGGTAAACGAGAATTCTCTGTACTTATATTGTTACAAAATAGTATACATTATGTAGCAGTGTAACATGTATACAATCAAAAGTGATTTTCTATTTATTGAAATATATGTATTGAATAACTAAGAAATGTAACTTAATTAATTAAAAACAGCTCAAGTTTAAATCTAAGTTTCTCTGAAGACACTATACTGAAAAAAATTGAAAATTTTCTTATGAAGGATGATAATGAATTGTTAATCTGAGAATTTTGAATGACATATCTGTTTATCAGACATCTTCCATTTCCACTAAAATAAATATATTCCATGGGCCACTTTGATGTTACTTCCTATAGTTTGTTATAGTTTATATTTACTTTAAGTGATAATATCATATTTGACAGGATAATATTCAACTAAAATGATATTTCATAGAAACCCAATATTATAGCAATATCTGTTTGATATGATACTGTGAATGGCACATTCTCAATACTTAGCTTCAGTATTCGTATGAAGTCATCCAAATTTATTATTCTCACTAAGTAAATATGTCCACATTCATTTAACTGTATTTTACCTGACCTTAACCCTGTGGTGATATTTTGTTTATGGTTTAACAAATAAAGCCTGCTTGAAGATCAGGGTGCAGAGCTAAGCCACTAGAAGACAGGCAGTCATGGCACACACCTTTAATCCCAGTACTCTGGAAACAGAGGCTGTTGAATCTCTGTAAGCTCAAGGCTATCCTTAGCTCCATGAAATTGATCCAATATAAAAGAGAAACAGAGCTCACACTAAAGTGATCCAAGTATTGGGATCACATTCCTTTAATCCCCACACTAGGTAGGTAGAGACAGGAGTGATATAGCTGGACAGAGAAAGGAATATAAGGCCAAGGGACACAGGAGTTCAGTGCAGTCTGAGGTTTGATAGAGACAAAGGCAATCTGAGGTAGCAGCTGAAGCAGTCAGGCTGAGGATAGGATTGCCCCTTTGGTCTGAGCATCAATAGAGGTAAAAGGTATCTTTAATGGCTGGCTGCACTGCTTCTACGATCTCTCAGCTTCCACTCCCTAATATCTATCTCTAGAATTTTATTATTAAGACCTATTAGAATTCATAATACATAAGCCTGGAATTTCTAATATTATTCAATTTTTTGTAACTCTTTGAGAAATTTGTGTGATTATTTTGATGATGGATCCACAGTTTTATCCTCTCCCTTAGTGCACACTGAACCCTCCCACTCTTTAAGTTAACTTTGAGATTACTTCTACTTTTCCTTCTCTTTTCTCCGTATACTTCCATTTGGGGTGCCCAGCAAGTCTTTGGATTTGAGCTTCTTTTGGTGTCCTCTCAGTTTATCAGGGGCCATATTATTAAACAAAAAAGACTCTTCCTCTCACAGCAGCTATTAAACTCAAAGAACAGTTTTAACCAATTAATTTTTGTTTTAATTAAAAATTATAATTTCTTTAACTACATGAATGAGGTTACTTGTATATTGGAATTTTGACTTGTCAAAGCACCTAAGATTTTGATTAAGATGTCAAATATTCTGTACCCAGTTCAAAAGGCAGTGTTGCATATTCTGAGACATTGAGGACAGTTTCAAGTTGGAGTATAGAGTAGGAAAAACTGTCTTCAGAATAGTGCAACTCCAAGCAGTGTTTCAATTCCTACAGTTCCATATATGCATTCCTAGCTTGGGACTTTGGAATCCTTGTTGTGGAACAAAAAAAAAAAAAACACCAATGGGGGAAAAAACAACCAAATGAAAAAAAAACTGATATAAACAAATAAAAACAACAGCAACAAAAAAAGAACAGTAGCAACAAAAAACTCAAGTGAGGTTCATTCACAAGTGAGAAATAGAGGGGCATGGAGTTAATTTGACTGCCAGTATCTCCCTCCTGTAGAAGAACTCTATGACCTGTTTATTTCTTTAGAGTTGTGTAGTGACATTTCAACTGCATTTTAATAAATACTGCCTGAAGATCTGAGAGTAAAACAGTGCCACTGATCATCTTTATAGACTAGTCTATGCTAACACATGCCTTTAATCCCAGTACCCCAATGACACGCACCTTTAACCCAAGTAGCCACACTAGTTGCCATAGAAATCGCCATTAACACCAGTCCTAGAATGGAATATAAGATGGGGCAAGACAGCTCTTAGAAACAGTCTCGTTCTGAGATTCTGGGAGGCAGGAATGCCGTTTCAAACTGAGGTCGAGGTAAGAGCCAGTGGCTGACTGTTTTCCTTTTCGATCATTAGACTGAACCACAATTTCTGACCCTGAGTATTTACTAATCATGCTTCCTTTAATCGTGATCCAGGGTTGTTGTTATTATTGTTGCTGTTGCTGTTGTGTGTGTTTGTGTGTGCCCACGTGCAAACATGTGATGTGTATGGAAATGTAAGTGACATATGTGCGTGATCCTGTGACTGTTTGCCGCCATATTTACTGGGTTAGAGGCCTGCAAGTAATGAGGATTCTTTCATTTTTACTTCTCACTTTGCGAAAGGAATACTGACTTTATTTTGAATCAGTTGTTTGAAATCAAGTTCTCATATTTGTGTGAAAAATAATTTACCCACAGTGTCATCTTCACAGCATCAGTTCTGTGTATTTTTCTGCTATGTGCATTAAAATCTAAGGACTTATTTTAAATAGATTATTAGTATCTTTCCATGATAATTGTTTTTGTGTTTTGTTTTATTGACTGAGTTACACAGCCCTGCTGTGGGCTTTCAGCATCAGAATAACCAAGAACTTGTTTTCTGTTTTCTTCTTCAAATTCAACATTGAGAAGGAGAGCAAGGAAATGCCCAAAGCTGAAAGACCTCTGGCATGCTGTCTAAATCTAGTCCAAAACGTGATCTAGAACAGTTAACATCGTATTTATATCAACGTCTGCATGCGTTTGATGAGAAGTCTTTGACTTGATTTCTACCTCACTGACCTTAAGTAAGAAGTTTCAAAGTAACGGATTTTACAAATATTGTCATTTGGGCCTCTATGCTTTCTATGCTTTAAACTGACTCTTTTTTTAATCCATCATCTTCTGACCTTCAGGATAGGAAAGGGACATGTAAATCTCACAGGCCGCGGAGAGCAAGCTGTCACAAAAATGTGCCAGTATTGTCTAATAGCTGTGGTTGTACAGCATAGCTCTGAAGCCAACTGTCACTTTGGTTGCTTAGCATTAGTAAAAGAAAATAATTGCTTGCTAGCTTAGAATGTGAGCAAATAAGTCCTCTTTTCTGTAATTTTTTTTTAAATTCCACAGAATTTTACGTAATTCATGTATTACTCATACTTGTATAAGGAAAGTGGTCCTTACTAAATAAGCACAATGAGAGAGGAACTGGAGACACTTTCCTAACGTATTCTTACACATTGAATATGTTTGTGTGTAAGTACATGTGTATGAATACAGAGGCCAGGAGATGTGTTGGATCCCCTAAAGTTGGAGTTACAGGTTGTTGTGAGCCACAACATTTGAGTACTGGGAACTGAACTCCAGTCCTCTGCAGGATCAGCGAGCCTAAACTGCAAGTCATCTCTTCAGTTGTGGAGAGTCTTTTCAGATTGAGAAAAGGCAGGCGAGGTGGAAGCACATGCAGCAATGTTTGGTGAGTCAGAGAGTGAAAATTCCATGGGTGAGATGGTTTAATGAACATCAGATGTGGGAAAAGTCACCACAGGAGGAGGAAAAGCCCAAATATTAGAGCTCAAAGCAGACATTGTGCAAACTAAACTAAAATGAAAATACCCCAATCTCTCAGTCGTCCAGCACGGTACCTTTAATTAAGCTCACCATGCTATACAACTGGGTTCTTGGTTTTATTTTTCTTTTTTAAATGCAATCGGGAATATTTAGACGAAAATGTCTTCATCTCCCTCTCTTTCATTTAACAATGCCCACCTTGATCAGTCACTATTTTAATTGCTATTCCTGTGTCATCTTTTTTAATTGATGAACATTTTTGGTGAGTGAGTCAAAACAAAGACTTTCTCCAGAGAAGTCAAGAAATTTTAGCACTCTTAGTCATAATTCTTCCTCAGTATTTTACATTACAGCTGTTAAGAGACATTCATTATCCAAAATTTAATATTGTGAGATAAATTTCCTCTTCTTTATGGATTTCTTTGAGACATTTGCTTTGTTTAACCCATATTTAAGGAGATATGCCTATTATGAATATCATCTACAGTTCACTCAAATTTACCTGTTCTATAAAATAATTTTGTTTATAAATTTCATTTTTAAATACAATATTTAAGTACATTGATCTTATCAGAAAAGAATATATTTATATTAGATCTCTCACCCAATATCATTAGTGTTTTGGACAAAGATGTAGTGGTAATTCCAATAAAAGAAATACCTTTATTGCCTGACTTACAGCGAAGAGATATTTTAATTATGAAGTATCTCAAATTTGTCTGCAAATAATCCAGGGAACTATGTACATGAGACAAATTATTATAGCTTTGTGTGTTGTTAACCAATCTTAGAAAACAAAACTACAACTTAATAATACCTTTCCATAGGTAAATCACCTGCTCCTGGGAATCCACTAAACTATTTGCATATTGCACATTTATGAGGAAAACAGCTTTGTCTTTTGTTTTACTCTTACTGAGCAGATTTTGGAGACTAGTTCTTGATTAATTTATTTTTCACATTATAAGAGTAAAAGAGACAGCAACACACTTCTATATACTTGGTAAACTGCTTTAAGAAAATGTCTGAAACTGTGTAAACCACATGATAGAAATGGATTTCTGGTTAAGAACTAGAGAACAATAGCATTATTTGTAAATTGTTGATTTTATTTGGGAGTGCCATACTCCTTTGCTCCTTGGTTAGTGACAATGAACACAACATGTTTCCCTCAGATGAAAGGGGCATGTGCATAGGATAATGTTCTTCAGCAGGATCTTTGCATAACACTATTTAAAAATTAATGTGGGTGAGGAAGTCTTGTAACTGCTGCAGACTTTTATATAATTTACAACATAAGAAAGGTAGATATTACAAGTGTTACTGATCTATGCATCTAAACATTGTAAAGACTAAGAAATGGGGAAATTGTGAGAATGTAGGACAATGTGGGTTTGACTACTAGGATAATTTCACCACCAAACATCAAAAGACAGGAAATGAATCCTTCAGTTGCCTTCAGATTCTGAGTAAAGCCATGGGCACGAAACATTTTGTTGGGAAGGAAGTGGATAAAAAGAAGACAATTACTGTAGAATCAATGGAGGACCTGGAAGGAAACCTGTGTGAAGAGAAATTAATTTTATTATATCGGTAGTTTGAAGTTGTTCCTTGGTCAAAATAATCTGGAAAGAAAACACACCAAACAACATTAGTTAGCAGAGACCTGGCCTCTTTAAACTATTTGAAGTTTCATTCGAACACTACTTGAGTTAATTTAACTGTCCAGTTTGTTTTTGTGGGTTTTTTTTGCTAAACTCAAATACTTTTTTCTTTGCTGATTTCTTTAAGATCATCTCTGTTGCAATGCAATGGATGAATGAATCTCAGTATCTTCTTGTAATCACTATAATGTTTCCTAAGCTGGAGGAAATTTACCTTCAATCCAAAGGAATTGGGGAATAAACTTTCACTCATTTCCAGTCAAAACACTTTGATGAAATAGTAAGAGAAATTTTTATTAGCTATTCTGTTTATAGTTTCAGAACACTTATTCAACAGCTCCAGAGTTTTCACACATTTTAATACACTGCCAATGATTATTTCTGAAGAACAAAGATCTAATTTAAAAGCTTTTCACCTATTTTGGAATACATTTGGATTACCTCACTACTTAGTAGAGTAACATTTTCTAGTTCCCTCTCTTTTCCTGACAATTCCATTTTTCTTTATAGCTGAATAAAATTCAGTTGTGTATGAAGCACATTTTCATTATCCATTTATCTTTGGAAATATATGCAGGTTGTTCTCATTCCCTGGCTATTATGTATGGAGTGCCATTATGATGTCATTGTTCTTAAGTGTTTTGGACATGGAAACCTTATAGCTTTTCTAAGCATTGTGGTCTGATGTGGGATTCCTATCTGCATGCTGTGAATATCATATGTTAATAAAGGACCTGTTTTGGGCCTACCTATAGCAGAACTATAGGGGAACAGACCTAGGTGGTGAAAACTAAACTGAATGCTGGGAAAAGAAGGGTGGAGTCAGAGAGAAGCCGTGTAGCCCCACTAGAGCCAGACAACAGAAATTTAGCTGGTAAGCAACAGCAACAGGGCTATATATATTAATAAAATGGGTCAAATTAATATGTAAGAGTTAGGAAATAAGAAACTAGAGCAAATGGGCCTAGCAGTATTTTAATGAATACAGTTTCTATGTGATTATTTCGGGGCTAAGCAGTGGTAACTAACTAGTGGACTTACTCCAACAATGGTCAATCTGATATACTGAATACTTATATTTTTGCAATTGCCCCTGACAAATTTCAGTGAAAGGTAATAACACTTCTCCAATCTCTCAATTCATCTTTTATATTCAATCACTGACCCACCTGCTCAATAATTGTTTCCCTTCTTTTAGATTAACATTTTGTTTTATTCCCTTTGAAGAAATTGACATGACTCCATAACATCACTGGCTATTCATATTCAAAGGACAGAAATTATCTTTAAATACCATAGTTATGTGCTTTTTCCTTATTGTTACTTTTTATATTTTGCATTGTGTATATATGTGCACTCATATCTAGATATTTAAGAATTTCAAAGTTATTTCATTACTTAAGAAACACTTAAGCACTGATTTTGCTTATTATATTTCTCAGTATTTCTTTAAAATAATTTCAAATATATAAAATACTAGAAAAATACTGTTAATGATTCCTATATGCATTTTACTCAGTTTCCCTGCCAATTAATGCTATGTACATTATTATAATTCAGAAGAAATAATGGTGATCTTTAATTGCTTGATTTGGCTATGTGAATGTACCAAAACACAAGCAAACAAAACTAAACAAAAAGTATCCTGTTGTTTATTTTGTGTTTAATGGTTGGTGTTTGGTTACTTAAGCAAGAATCTGAAAGAGAAATATTAATTACAGCAGAAAAATGAAATCATGATTAAAATATAAATTCATTTATATTACAACTCTACAAATTCCTTCTAAACAATAACATGCACTGTATGTCTTTTTAATAAAATGTCCTGCTTTCAGTATGCATGAATTATTAAACTATTGTAACCATAACAGTGTGGTAAGAATTCTTATAAGATAGTCTCATGATTTTATTGTGGAAAAGTTTTGAGATGCTCTCTAGACCAAGGATATTTGTCTAACAGTGCCAGAACTCACTTTAACCCAATGAAAAGTATATACATTTCATCCTTGGGGATTCCTTGGAACTTCTCTAGTGCCAGGTTTCTTGCTAGTCTCATAATGTCTCCCTCAATCAAAATATTTACTTCCTTTTCATCTCTGTCCTCTCTCCATCTCCAATATCCCATTCCCTCTAGTTCTCCAGAAAAGACCCCAAACAATAGAGGAGAGGGTGCCTGAACTGGCCTTCCCCTGTAGTCAGACTGATGAATGTCTTAAATATCACCATAGAACCTTCACCCAGCAATTGATGGAGAGGCAGAGACCCACATTGGAACACTGGACTGAGTTCCCAAGGTTCAATTGAAGAGTGGGAGGAGAGAGGATATGAGCAAGAGGTCAAGACCATGATGGGTACAGGCACTGAAACAGTTAACCTGAGCTAATGGGAGCTCACCAACTCCAGCCAGAAAGGGAAGGAACCAACATAGGTCCAAACTAGTCCCTCCGAATGTGTGTGATAGTTATATGGTTGGACAGACTGCGAGGCCACAGACAATGTCACCAGGATTTATGCCTACTGATCGTACTGGCTTTTTGGGAACCTATTCTCTTTGGATGAATACTGTAATCAGCCTAGATATAGTAGGGAAGGCTTTGGACATTCCCCAAACAATGTGCCTTACCTCTCTTAGGAAAGGATGGTGGTGTGGGGTATAGGTGGAGGGAATGGGAGGAGAGGGAGTGGGAACTGAGATTAGTATGTAAAATGGAAAAAAATGCTTCCTTTAAAAAAAAGAAAGAAAAGTGTATGCATTTGCTCAACTTTCATTCAGTGCACAAAACATTAAAGAAAAGATGTTTGACTAATAGAGTTTTACTTTGAGTCTAACCAATCCATTTAGCTTGGGTAAATCATAAAAGGTTATTAGCTTTCACAGTCGTTGATGTTTGATGATTTCTGACAGCTTTCACTGACAAGCTAAGAGATATGAGACTTGTAATTCAGTATGATTTTGTCAAATACACCAGCAATAAAAATGCTCTTTATATCTCTTAAGTTTTTGATGTGTTGTCTTATTCTATCCTATTCTCAAGATTTATTTAAAAGGTAATAAAAAATTTTTATGTGTATTCAAAGACTTCACCATTAGCTGGATGATAGTAAATCCTGAGCTTCACAATTTTTACATTTATCGACATAGTAAACACATTATTAAGAAAACCAATCTTCTAGTAACACATTGTAACCCTCACAAAATGTTTTGCATAGTTTATATATTTTATAAAGGTATAATTTACTTTTTAGAATTTAGCTTGAAAATGTGTAAGATAGGTATATTATCATTTTTCACAAGTAAGGAAATAATCTATAAGGGTGTATGGCTTTTTTCACATTAGATGCCAATGAACTGCATCCCAATTAACAATTCAAAGTCTTAAAATTTCTAATTTCAGTCATGGTCACACTTTTATTCTGTTGTTTATCAAAAGAATATGTACTGAACTGTACTTCATTGGTACAAACTGTCTACACATTTTCATGGAAGGGCGTTTGCATTCAACACATGAGGAGAACAATGGATGCCATGGTCACAACTGTAGGCAATATATTTCACAGAAACCAGTCTCCATTAGCATACCTCACTGAGTTCCTGTTTCTTAGAACTCTGGGTAAATAATGTATCATTTGATTCCTTTTCTGAAAATCAGAATTTAGTTGAGTGTTAAATATAATTTCATACTATGGTGAATGAAGATATGACGAGAAAGAAACTGGACCATGTAATTTATAGAATAACAAATTCAGGAAAATGTTTTGATTGAGAAAAATTGTTTTCAGCTATTGGAACCAGTAAAAGGCAAGATGAAAACATGTTTTCTAGAACAGGTATTCCATTAATGATTGAAATCACATAGCATTTTGGCTAAGCAGTAACAGAAAGTTGATATTTTACCATGCCCATTGTATGCATAAGGAATAAAAAGTTAAATTCATGATATTTGAATATGTTAGAAAGTTAATTCACAGACTGTTTTGTATATTTGTTGTGAAATTAAAAAAAAATAATTATAGTCACACTCATTAACTGTCTTATCTTAGGCAAGGATAGCAAAAGTAGACAAAGAAATTCTCTTTGCTCTTAGGTCAACATAGAGAGACATAATATGTGAGCCTGATTGTGAGTCTCAGTAATTACATGAACAGAACATGGGAGATGTTTCAGTCAGCAAATGCTTCATCCTAAAAGCATGATGAATGTAATTCAAACCCCAGAATCCCAGGAAAAATATCAGATATGTCAACACATTTGTAAACCCAGCACTAGGAGGGGCAGAAAACAGTAATTTCCTGAACTGCTGCCTAATCAGTCTTACCTACTTGTCTAGTTCCAGAGAGGTAAGAGAGCCTATCTTAAAATATGAGGTAAAGGACAGGACACCTGAGAAGGAACACCGTAGTTTTACATCTGCCTCCACAGTCATACTCATACACTAATGCACATATTCCTATACATCCATACACACACATACACACACATTTCCATATGCATATACTCAAAAACAATGATATAAATAAGAAAATCTATGACATAAATGTGTGGGAGATAAGATCTACTTAATATTTAAATCTAACAGGAGATTTATAAACTAAGACTCTAAACATCAATTTTCCCAATGTTGGTTATATTTACTATGACCCAGAGACAGTCTTCTCAGCTCTCCCAACTCTGGTCAGGGATGTTCCATTTGCTTGAAGTCTACTGAATCTCCCCTTCAATATATGTTCTTAAAAAAACCTTCCAATGGCTCAGTGTCAATACCTGCAATGTCCCTATCCACAACTCCCTGGAATAAGCCTGTTCCAAAAGTGCTATGAGTGTACAACCTCCATTACTGCAGAGAGCATTTTGCCCTTCATTGTTCTAGTAAAAGAATCATCTGATGCTGTTGAAGTTGTAATTATTCTCTCTTACTTTCCTATATTACCCTAGTTCATTCTGATTTAACACCTACTTCATTGAATAGGTGTTTCTTTTGAAAAGTGTCCCTGTTTATTTTTATAGCATTATCTTTAAAAATAATTGCAATAGAGCACTGTGCAACCAAACTATTTTACAGCTTTATTCATTGTAAGATAAACACAGTGAGATGTTATTTATATTATATTATCTGAGCACCACATGCCAAGGGCTGTTTTATTGTTACAGATGACCATTTTAAATGACAAAAGGGATAAAATTAAAAAGAGTTGGAAGAGAGAGGAGAAAGACCAAAGCATATTCTATGAAACTCTCAAATAGTTAAAAAAAGAGTTTTAATTTCAAAACAAAATTAAAAGAAAGAACAATAACCTTGAAGATACCCTGACCTCACACCATGCAGCTTTCAGAACTTTGAAGGAAAGCTCTTGTTGTTGATGATGCACAGAGACTTTGACATGTTCTCTTGCACCCAGAACTATCTAAGCCAATTATAGTGTGAATGGTGATGGTTAGAACAAGTGTATTTGAATAGAAGTCACAGGTCTAATAGTAAAATTGATCTTTGAATGGTGTAGATGAAGGAAAATGAAGAACTCCAGCTCTGCACTTGTTTAAATGTTATAGAATAATAAAATAAATGAATAAAGGTAATGCTGCACTAGTTACCAGTTCATGAGGATTTTTTAATGTTAATTGATTATATGTGTGCATGTTTTGATACATACCTGTCTACTCTCCATTTCTGACTCTCTAGTTCATTCTCTGTTCATACCACTTACCCTTTCAAACTTAATATGCTCTATTATAAATCTACTGAGTCTACTTTGAGCTATGTTTAAAATGCACTGTGGTATAAGACAATCTGCTGCCTCATGGGTAGCCTATCAAGCCTTTATCTCCTTCCCTATCCCTACAACAATTGAAGCCATAAATTGCTAGTAATTTCTCAAATTCATGAGCCACTCCCACACCAATAATCATGATTTAGTTTTTGTGATTTTGTACTGGTCTTTAGCATTCAGTCACAGCTCCTGCATGTTTCTGTGTAAAATAGCCTGTCATGGCAAGTAGTATTTCTAATACCCTTTTAAATAACCTTTTCTAGCCTAAACTATTTAAATTTGCACTTAGGTAGACAACAGAAAATAATAGAAAAGTTAGAAGACAATTGTCAAAATGAGCTGAGAATAAATAGTAAAATAAAAAAATGAGTTGGAAAGGTAAAACCAGAATCAATACAAATGTTTAAGAAGCCTCTAATAGAAGATGCTTTGAAGGTGAGGAGGAATCAGTGAGTGACATACTGCTGCAACTCTGGGAAACATGAGCTAGTTCCTGAGTAAGTTATCAATGGCCATTAAAGGAACAATTCCATTAGAATTATGGGTAAGAAACTAGATTGGAATAAGATGAATGGGTCTCTTAATTCTAGAATTATGTCTAAATAGGACATCTAAAATGTCCCATTAGAAACACAAGGAAGTCAACATAAACCCTAACAACCACTCATTTAAATAGATAATAGAGGAATTCAGGTACAAACCATGGGGGAAGAGAAGGTAGAGATCAAATTTAAACATCAGAGAGCTATAAAAACTCAAGAGACATGTGAGATTATTGCTTAAAAGTAGAAAACAAACAGAATGCAGTTTGGGGCTTTGTTATTAAGAAGAACTCACACAAGATAAAGAATATTAACCAACTTTTTTATTTTGTAATCATAACTCTCCCCACTTTTGATATGTGCAAAGCAAAGCTAAATCAAGAGAAAAATGTTTCCAGATTGAACAAGAAACTTTTACCCTGGCATCTGCTTGTCTAAACACTCAAGAGAAAAGGTTCTAAGAAGAAAGTCATAAATAATCATCCAAATGTTCTCCAAGATTACAACTCAGCCCACAATGGGCTAGACTTTCTGAAATCGCTTAGAAAGAAAACACAATCAGTTGCAGAGTTGAGATGGGCTTACAGCTATTGAAGGCAAGAGCAAAGATACTGTGGTGGAATTATTACACATATGCTGACAGAGGACAATAAGAAAATCCTCTGTGCATATAAATTGTAGGTTTCTTCAAGAGTGGATTCTTTCAGATGTTTCCCACATATAAGGGTAACTTGTTTTACTAACCATGTAAAAATTGTCCATAAGGAGGAGGCATACGGCACAAGCACATATTTTTTTACAAATACATGCACATACATACATGACCAAATAAATACAATAATTAAAAATAGTAATAAAACTATTATAACAGGGAATAAATATTAAAGTGTTTATTAATTCTTAGACCCACCTATAAAAAGATTACTTTAAGGATATGTTGGTACCTGATTTCAAAAGTAAAGAACATCCAAATCATCTCTTCTTGCTCTTAAATTTAGCAGTGTAGTTAGTCTCTTAGATTCCAGAGTACAGGCATCTATATCAGATACACAGGGCTTAGATCCAGAGCCATAATGGCTATGGATACTCCACATGTTAAATATTCTAGAATTACAGCTTCTGAAAGTACACCTCCAAGCCTCTTTCTCTGTTTACATGTCAGTACTACTTTCATATAAATCTTAACTATACCATTTTGGACTTTTCAAACTTCCCTCCACTTACACATATACTCACTACGGAGCTCCTCTAGATTATACAGGACCATCTGAGCTTCAGATCTTGAATGTATAGCCTCTAGAGTAGTAAAATATTAAAATATAGAATATTTAAACAGTTCTAAGATTATTTTTCATAATATTGGAGACAAGTATTCAGTTCATCATTAATATTCAGTCTCTGCTACTTCTAGAGGCAACACAAATTTTAAGATTTACTCTGATGAGGAGAAAAGTATATGGGACAAATTAAATAGGAAAATCTTATGTTGTTCTATTTTGATTTGTAAAATATATTAGTATGACAATGATAATATTACTACTACTAAAAATAAAGATCCAGTAAAATGTTTTGGCAGGAAAAGGTAATTGCCATGAATCATGATGACCCACATTTCATGCCTTCATTTCACATGGTAAGGAGGAAATAAATGTTTTAATGTTATTCTTTGAACTCTATATGCATACCATAAAAAGTATGCATACACATAAACATATGAAAATAAATTGATATTAAAATAATTAAAGATAATAATAATAATAATGCAGACATAGTAACAAAAACAATTCTTAAGTAAGGATTGACTACCAGTCATTTGTATCCTGAAATAGTCATATGAATATTGGATTATAATTGTGGAATTTGTTTTATGGTGAACATAGATTCATCATAATATGGATTAGTTTTCACTAGTTTTCCATGAGTAGGTATTCATCTTGAATTAAAATAATTGATTTGAATGAGAAATATGTGGAGAAGACAGTTAAAGTAGTTCTTAACGATAGAGTGAAAGGCTATAGATATTTGAGGAAAAGGACAATATGAAATTTATTTAAAGGAGAAATACATTTTAAAAATTTTGAAGTTTTATGTAGTGTTCGTCTAATATTTGTATCCCAAAGAGATACAATAATATATGGGTTTATATTAAGGAAATGAATTTTACCCTGTTTTATGTATCTACTTGTATTTGTTTTGTGGTTGTTGTAATCTGTGTGGCTATAGTTATCTATAATAAACAGACAACTTTAGCCAGTGAGATACAAATTTTGATATCTCAAAGCAGTCAGTTTAAAGGATAATGGGGAGAGGATTATCTGTATTGGATAATTTGCTGCTGCTGTGGGAAAACACCATGAGCAGAGGCAACCTGAAGAAGAAGACTCATTAAGGCTTATGTTTCTAGAGGTGGGAGTCCATAACAGAGGGTAGTGTTCTAGATCACTGGTAGGAGCTGGTTGATCTCATTTCTTTTTTTGGCACAACAGGAAGCAGAAAGTGATCTGGGAGTAGATTGAGGCTAGAGATCCTCAAATCAAATGTCCATTGACCTGGCTTCTCCATAGAGGTTCTACCACCTAAAAATTTTATAGCCTCCCCAAACAATACTACCCACTAGGGCCTAAGTGTTCAAATATATGATTTTGTGATGATTATTTCTAAGCCAAACCAGCACATTATCATCAATTCAGATGGCTATGATTTGCTTCAGCATTGTATATGATAAATGGATTTAGAAATTTAATCATAATGCTATAATGATAAGAGTGGGAGATAAATAACATGGAAACAGAAACAATGAGTGCCATAACTTAACCTCACATTAACATCCATCCACCTACAAAGTGGGTGTCTAATCAGGACCTAGAATTCTTCGAAGATAGATGAAGGTGTCATGAGTATAGAAACCTAATTTTTTTTTCTTAAATTCCTATGTCCTTGCTGTACTGCAGTGAAAAGAATGAGTAACTGTGAAAAACATCATATGACTACTTAGGAAAACATTTAGTTATTGGTCTTCTCAGAAAGCATTGAAAGTAAATGCCCTAGGTAATCCCAGGTTTGTTGTCAACAATAATTCAATCCTGCCACTTGTCTGTGTTTTATTTCTTTTCTAATGGTAATAATTGTTACTGCCTCTAGAAAGAAATTCCAATTATTTTAAGGTTTCATTTATTAAGAATGTCTCATTTAATTAAACTATAGTTTTTACTTCAAGTATAATTAATTAGTGCAGGTATATTGCTTTTATGGGACATAATTAATAGGTTACTGTTCTGTAGCATAGTTAGAATTTTCATTTCTCTTGCTCTGTAGAATTTAAAGACAGTCTATTTATTTTAAATTATGTCTATATATTCTGCATGTGATACAATCATGTTTTCAAACCATTGTTTACATTTACTAATAAACTATTTCAGATATAATTATTGTCAATGAGAATGAATGATGATTAAGTTAAGATCCATAGAAACATACTGAAAGAGGTGATAGAGAAAACAAAGCCACACATGATTTAAGAACTTATATTTCCATTTAAATTAAGTATAAATAGTTTCTATTTTCAATTTTCATGTAAAAGTATCCTATGTAATCTATATTCTGTTTACCAGTAAAGATTTAATTTTCATTTTAAGGATCAAATCCATAAAATTTACCATAAACATATATATTTGGTACCAGCATCTTTATTACCCCAGTATTCTAAGTCAGACCTTATTATGTACAATTGACTGTTTTAATCTTTCTTCAAAGAAGAACATATATAAATATTAGATCTTCTCAGTAAATTAACAAAAATGCAATTTTCCAATCCCAGCTTCAACCTGTGGTCAGACCTCACTATCTTCTCCGGTTATGATTCTCAGGTTTCATTAAAATGTCAATTTAGAAGAAAAATAACAACACTCATACATAATGGCAGAACTAGAAATATGGATTAGGGTTAATTAATTTTCTATCATAAAAATCTTCCCTTTATTTCTTATAAATCTTACTTTACTGCATTTGCATTTTTAATTTTCTTTTTTTAAAAAAACCTTTTTTATTTTTCATACCAATCCCAGTTCCACTCCCTGCCTCCCATTTCCCCCACTTTATTCCACCACACCCCCAATTTTCTCCTCGGAGAGTATAAGGCTTTCCAAGGCAAGACAAACAATTCTGTCACATCATATTGAGGCTGGAACAAGTCCTTCCCCACTGTATCTAGGCAGAGCAAGGTATCTCTCCATAGGGAATGGGCTCCCAAAAGGTGAATCATGCACTAGGGATAAATCCTGGTCACTGCCAGTGGCCCCACAAACTGTTCAAGCCAAACAACTGTTACCCACATTCAGAGGGTTTGTTTGGTCCTATACAGTTATCCAGCTGTCAATCAAGAGTCAATGAGCTACCAGTAGCTCAGATAAGTTATTTCTGTGGGTTTCCCCAGCATGATCTTGACTCCTTTGTTCACATTATTGCTCCTCCCTGTCTTCTATTGGACATTGGGATCTTGGCCAAGTAGTTAATTGTGGATCTGTGCATCTGCTTAAGTCAATACCCTCAGGTTTTAAGTGGATTTAGTTGGCTACTTTGCCTTGCCATTTGTTGTAAGAAGGCTGCTTGTTCATTTCTCAGCTGCCCAGACTCCCAAAATAACCACACAAACTGTATTAATTAAATCACTGCATGGCCTATTAGCTCTAGCTTCTTTTTTTGCTACCTATTACATATTAATTTAACCCATTTCCATTGATCTGTGTATCGCCATGTGGCAGTGGTTTACTGGCAAAGTTTCAGCATGTCGGTCTCTGGCAGTGGCTCCATGGCTTCTGCGTGACTCCACCTCCTTTTTCCCAGCATTCAGTTTAGTTTTTGCAGCCTAGCTTTACCTGCTCTGTTATAGGCTCAAGACAGTTTCTTTATTAATCAATGGTACTCACAGCATGTAAAGTGGTATCTTACATCACCGTTAAGGCAGAACATATACTTGAGTCTAATCATTTTGAAAAAAAATTAAATATTTTTACTTAAGCCCCAAGGAGATTAAATAATAAAGTTATATAACATTCACATCATTATATAGATGTACTTCTGGATGGCTTAATGAGCTGTTTAAATTCTAAGAACTGGATTCCCCAGACTATGGTTTGAGTCTTAGGTAAAATACTGGATTGCATTCCTTACTGCCTCATAGTCAGAAAAAGTTAATTTTAACAGCAATTACCTCTTAATGTTACCAATGAAGAGTAAATAGAAAATAAATGTTAAAAATACACAGATTTGACATCAATAACATAAATCTATAGATACATTATTTTTGGGGGGAAGTTTTGTGTGTCACAGGTGAGACTTAACTCCCTAAGCTGCTAAACATGAATTTGAATGCCCAACCTTGTAGCAAGGAGGGAGAGCTGCTTGTTCATTCCCGGCCACCTGGTTAGCTAATACCCCCAAATAATACACAAAAACTGTATTAATTAAATCACTGCTTGACCCATTAACTCTAGCTTTTTATTGGCTAACTCTTATATTAATTTAACCTATTTCTATTAACCTGTATATTGCCATGTGGCTGCAGCTTATTGGATAAATTTCAGCATGTCTGATTCTGGCAGCTCCATGGTGTCTCTCTGACTCTGTCTTCTTCCCAGCATTCCGTTTAGTTTTCCCCACCTAGCTCTGTTCCCCTATAGCTCTGATATAGTCCCAAAGCAGTTCCTTTATTCATTAACCAGTAAAAGCAACACGTACAGAAGAGCCTCCCGTACCACAGCCCTTCTGCCTTCACCCACCTTTTTTTTTGACATACCAAATGTTTGATACAACATTCTATTTTTCAAATGTTGGGGACAAAGCCAGGGCTGTGTGCATTCTCAATAATCATTTATCAAATAAGTGTTATCTAAGTAACTTGTAAACTCTTACAAGAAAAGCAAAGTGTAATGAAGGAAACTGCATAATTATATAATTTGTGACATGTTTTGATATATAATTCTCAATTGAGGAAAGACAGTTTTTCTAATTCATAATATATTTTATTCCCATTTGAATATTTACATGCATTAGAATTGCATGTAGGAGAAACAGATGCAACTTGCTATGCATCTTAATAAAACTAAGTGGAAAGAATTCAGGATATGATTGAAATAGAGGATTAAGTCACTCCTTCAGTTCTGAGGTATTAGCAGTTTATTACTGTCTAAAAGAACAAAGACTCTTTACTTTCTTGGATTCATTTCCTCAGAACCCTAAATGCTATTTCCACAGAAAAAGAACTTCAGCCATAGTTCAAATTAATTCCTGATGAAAATACAATGCAGCTAATTAGAACCCTGAGATCTGAGAGCAAAAGGGAATCATGGAGACTATCTAGCACTATCTTCTCATTCATTCTTAAGGAATGAGGTCATACTAATTCAAAACCAGAGAATATCTATGTAGTAAAATACATATTAACAGTAAAACTGCACTGACATCTTCAATTATTTGTAGTTGATCACATGTATGAGGAAATGTAATAACATCTTTCGAATATCTTTTTTATAATAAATTTTGGGGAGTTTAAAGTATTATGAACTTCATTTCTATGCTTTTCAAAATGTAGTGCACTAGTAGCAGCAAAATTAATAAAAATACACATGTCAATGAGCAGCAAACATCCCCTACAGTGAAAATTGCTTATAAAGAGGAATAGTCAGGTTGAGCACCTAGGTTCACTTCATGTTATCAGAATGGAATCAGGTAGATTGGAAAATCACTGACTGACAAATGGGGCTCTGATAATTTACCTTGAGTTGAAACTACATTTACAATTAAAATACAAACACTTTCTACAAAAAATATTCAATACTAAAAATTGATAATTTGAACAAATATTGAATCTTCTTTGCTGAAATAAAAAGTAAACTGTTGGGGGACAAATTCTGATATTTTTGTTATAAATGTGTCATTGATGCCATAATCTGCCACTAAGTTGTTCTGACAGCTCCAGGGATTCACATGTCAAACTTGGTTCTTTAACAATGTGCAAAGTTTTAGCAGAGTAGTCATAGCCTTTCCCTTTTCAGACAGAAAAGAAATGCAATTTTCCCATTATACTTTATTCACACATGCCTATCCATCAGTTACAGTTCCCAATTCAAGCAATGAATGCTAACATGACTCAATAGGTATACATGAGTCTTTATATTTAAATAATGAAGATTATTTTTATTGGACAATACAAAAAAATCTTAGTGTTTTAACCAATGAAAGTAGTTCATTGTGAGTTCAATGGCAGGGGTATCTAATGGGAAAAAGAATTACCGTTTGGGTGGTGGGTACCAAACCTGAGGCTTCTACAAGAGTTGTACATGTATGTAACCAATGAATCATTTTTCAGACCCTTAATCATATTTCTAATAGATGTTGAATTCACTCTACATATCTGGCAGTAATATAATATAGGTATGCCATAAGAAAGGAGGATTATGTGTGTATGCAAACCATAACTATATATTCCTTGACACAAAATTATTTATGTATGCTGTTAGATTCACTCTAAAGAACCTAGAAATATGAACAATCTCATATATTATATAAAAAAGCTATAAGAACTACATATTAGAGTTTTTATATATGCTTATTATATGACCAAGGAAAAATCTTTAATGTTGTCACATGGGCTTGTTTTATGTCTATAAAATTTCTGTAGAAATATAATTCATATATATATACACTCAAATAATATGTGTATACATGCCTATGGAAAAACATATTTAAGTCTCAAACTACAAGAGATTTCCTGTGTAAACTATATTATAGCATCATTTATTGGGGACAAATATTTGCTATATTAACAATATTTTATACTGAAACTGAAGGAACTTTCTGAAATTGCTTATGAATTCATCAGTCAATAATTTTACATTAGAGATTATGAAAGTTAACTAATTTTACTTCTATCATTCTTAATTTAAGACTATTTTATAATATATTTCAAGTAAATTGCTGTTTGGAATGTCTATGTTGAACTCTTATTTTTCTTTTAGAGTTAAGCCAATCATAAGAAAAGACAGCAATTTCAATTTCACACTCATGGTATCTAAGGTTGTATATTAAGAAATCATTCTAAATACTTCATGAAAGCTATTGCAACATATATTTAAGGGGAAAAGCAACAGGCATTTACCCAAGGTAGTAAGTGTGCTTTGTGTCAAGTTACTAAACTTACCCATATGCTGAATTCTCATGAGTACCAGATTCTCCGAGTTGACTTTGCATAACGTGGACATTTGCTGTCCATGCATAAGCCATGGACTTGTGAGTTTAGACATAAATACTCACTAGTATAAATCTGTAGATAATAGAGCAAATCTGAATTCTAGTGATAAGAATTTAGATGCAAACAATGTAAATTTCTTTACAGATTTTTTTTCTTTCTTTCTTCTTTTTTTTCTTTTCGAGACAGTGTTTATTTGTGTAACAGTTCTAGCTGATCTGGAACTTGATTTGTAGACCAGGCTGGTCCTGAAATCACTGAGATTCTCCTATCTCTGCCTCCCATGTGTGTGAGTCAACATGGTCTAGGAAATTTTCCAATTTTTATGAAATTTATCTTTAGTTACCTAGTATTTAGTGCCTGTCAGTTTGGCCTGTGCTATGCATATGATACACAATACTTATTAACTCCTTAATGGTTTGTGTTCAGTGAAAATTGTGATTTTATATTGTAATTGTGTATTATAATAAGTAGTAAATTATTATTATTATTTTATGTAGTCATTGTTGTCTAAGTGTATTTAGTCATATTACTCAATAAATTTCAGTGATATTTCTCTTTTAATTATTCTTATGTCATTAATTAATCTACTGGAAATTCAGTAAGATATTCATTTTAGTGTTGACTACTTATAAGTATTGTATTTATATATCTTGCCTATAATGTTGAAAATCACTGTATGATTCTTAAATGTAAAAAATATAGTGATAATATATGAGTGTATTCCTGGATGTTGGTAGGGATTTTCATTCTCATTTCTTTTTCATTTTTTTCTTTAGGTCTGCATAATAGATGATAGAGTCATTTGGGAAGAGCAACTTCAACTGAGAAAAGGTCTCTGTCGAACTATCTGTAGGTAATTTTGTGGAGAATTTCTTTATTAATAATTGTTGTTATTGGAATTGCCTGCCACTGTGCATTACAGCACCCCTGGACAGGTGGCCCTATGTTTTTTTTTTATTTCAGGCACTTTTTTATTGTTATTAAAAAATTTTCCAC
>LOJH01010947.1:10920-32403 GCA_001685095.1 Ellobius talpinus
CCCCCCCCACGATGACCTTTAAGGACCAATATAGGCAGTTGTCTAGGGAGGAGGTAAATTCTAGTTGCATTCCTTGCCTTTCTTTCCAATGGCATACTTTCTGGTGATTCCTATCATGCAGAAAGAGCTGGTCTCACCCATCCATCTGCTTAGATGGCTTAGATACTACAGGGTGTGGCAAGAAAGTAGGATGAATGCTGGGCCTATTTGGCCCTTTCTGACCTTGCTCCTTTGACTTTACAGAAGATTGGACTAATACTTATATCCCCAGGAGCTGACACACACACAGACTACAGATCTAGCCTGGAAAATCATTGCTTCACAAAGTGCTCAGAAGTCCCTTCTTTTCAGCATGGAGGATTCTGGGAACTAGGAACAGAACCAGATCAAACCTATGATGTACATTTTCTGTAGGATTCCAGAGCCATGCTTAGAATTCCCCTGATACAACAAATTGTAAGAGTTAAGAACAAGGCTCATCCCAGCCCTTCAACTGTCTTAGTGTCCCTGGGTCAACCCTCCTGTGGCCCATGTCTAGTCACAGCATGTGCTTCTGGAACAACGTGGAGTAGACCTCAGAGAATGCATGGAATACACTATGGGCTTTCTATTCTAGAAAGGAGAGCAAGTAAGTGTCCCTTTCCAGCCCCTTATCCATCCTTCAGAATTCCATTTAACACTGTGCCTTTCCATCCGCCCAGCGTGACTGCAGCAACTCACCCGCTGGCCAGACTGCCAATTGCCCAGTACTGCTCCATTTCCTGTTGACATTTTTTATAAATCCTCTTACAGTTCGCTTCATCTGATTGGTCTCCACAGTCATTGTCTCCATTGCAGAGGAGTCTGCGATTGACACACCTCCCTGGGGTGGAGAGAGGGGACCACACTCATGTGTGATGAAAGGCAAAGCCACTGCTGGTGCCAGGCATGTGGCTAGGCCTGTTCTGATCAGTCTTTGTGTATCAGCCCTGACTGAAAATGATGCTAACAGTACATCCCCTTCTTGTCCCCCAACGAGTTCAGTGCCACAGTTTTAAAAGCACTGAGGAGAGATTATCTGGAACTACCTGTGAAGGGGAGGTCAGTGTCCCTAAGAAGCAGGTCGATAGTCTGAAACTACCCCTCCTCCTGTCACCAAGGCTAGGAAGAAGTGGTGGATGGCATCTCCGAATGGCACCCGATAAGTCATCTTGTATCAGAGAACCAACCTCCTGGCCTCCATTTCCTCATCTGTAAGGTGGAAGTCATCACAATCATCCCGCCATGACACAGTTGTTGTGAGTGATGGAATAAACCAGAACCCGCTCACGGAAACCATGGCAAAGCCAATTGTGGCTGGAGTAAGTGCTTTGGAGAGTCAAGCGCACATCAGAAGGAAGTCGTTGCAGCACAAATGGGACTTTTACCTGCCTGATCGCGGATCCTTTCCCTAACACACATCGCCTTCAGTGCCATCACCCCCTCCCACAACTTTCTCTCGATGACTTCACTTTCTCTTGTTTTTGTGCATTCTCGGGGAGATAAAGCCCACATGACAGGTGGCTCTGCTTCCTTAGACATATTGGGTCATTTTAACCAATGTCCTTCGGTTATAGAAGGCAGAAAAAAAAATAACGATCTGGTCTTCAACTGTTTCTTACAAGGCATTTAAAGTAAAGCCCGCATGAATAGCCATTATGACTCTAGGCAAAACCATGGAACCCTAGCCATAACGAGTCCTTGGGTACACTGTTTAAAAAAAACTCTCAGATTTATTGGATGGAATTTTACATTTGCAGTAAGACCCAGGGATCATTCTGAGAATCGCTGTCTGTCTTTTGGAAGCTCTAGACCACAATCCACATGGCCATAGTGAATGGAACTCCCTCTAGAGACTTTAGGGCAATGTATCTCTGTTTGTGCAAGAGAAGAAATGGAGATAGATTGCCTGGGCTCAGACGAGCGGATCAGTTGGGGAAACAGTCTTTCCTAGGGTCTGCAGTAGATAATCATTCGTTGTGTGCTGCTTCCTTCCTTCTGTCCATTTCCCCACCTCTCGTCTATATTCACTGTCCTTCCTTGTAAAAGGCCAGCATTTTCACTGATTCCATCACACATTTGGACTCATGGTAGATTCACTGAAGCAGAAGCGCTAACAACAAGGCCCAAGTCTCCAAAGCCTTTGGTGGTAAGTAACGGGGACCACAGCTCTCACCTGTTTCGGCTTGGGCATCTTTTACTCCCCCCGCCCCGCCCCCATTCCCAGGGCTCTGAGAGCAGTAGCAGAGCTAATATGTGACAGAGAGCTTTTACCTCTGTTTGTCACATGATGCTCATGACCACGTTGTAAGGTATGAACATCACCCCTGTGGTGGTTTGCACAGGAATGTCTCCCTTAGGCTCATATACTTGAATAATTGGTCTTTAGTTGGTGGAACAATCTGGGAAAGATTAAGAGGTGTTGCCTTGGTCATGGTATCTTAGCAATAGAAAAGTAACTAAATAAAACACTCAATTGACATTAATGTATTAAAATCCAAAGAGGTTAAAGATCCTCTATATCTCACAGTCAGATTAAGACTGACCCAGGACTTGTGATTCTAGCACGTCTAACTTCTAGAGTCAGGGAATACAGCTGAGCTTCCAGATTCTCACCTGCTTCCTCCACTGACCTGCTGGATGCTATGTGGCAAGGAACCTCTCTGAGCCTCAATTTCATAGGATGCAAAATGGGAATAATAATGATACCACCTTACCATAGGCATGCTTTCATGGGATGATACACAGAAAAGGAGGCTTAAGGCTTTCAGTAAGGGGTCCCCCTGACCTGCCCCACAACCCTGATCCCTATGTCTGTCCCTCCATCATCACATGCTACGTTCTGTTTTTCATGTTCTCTCCCCATGCCCATACTCACTCATACCTGTCTGTGCACACACAAAGCCTTCACATCGCACTTGACTTCTGCATGGTCGATTGGTAACACAGTCTTCAACTTCCTTGTCAGAAGAGTCACACAAGTCCCCAAGGAACTGGGAGGGCCGGAGCAAGTAAGCATGTCTGTACTGTAGTGGACAGAAACAAGGTGAGCCAATGATGGGACCTTAGAGACCTCAGGAGCGAAGGATACTGTGTGGTGGAAATGGTCACCCACTGAGCTGTGGGTGCACAGAAATCACACAGTTGGCTGATTGCTACTTGTGCAATTCCTATGCTTACTTCACCACATACATCGCTTGTCTATGCTAGACTGGCAATTTTCTGACCGTTTCCCCAATTGCACTGCCTGCTCCCTGAGTTTGGGGCACTTGTCTTGAATCTCTGTCTCTTCAGCAGTCTGCCAAGATTTGCTCAGTGTGAAAAGGCATGGGCGTTGGAATAAAAAAATCAATACAGGGTTTCATATAGTCAGTTCAGTTCAACAATAAACTAACTCTTAGCTTAATTACTCCAATGGGTGGTTTGTGTATTGTCATGTATTGGTTAAAGAATGAGTTTGATTGAAGTGAAAATGTGCTCTGAAACTCCAACTGATGCTTGTACTTCTTAGTTGTATGATGTTTGGCAAATAGCTTTGTCTTTGGAGTCCAAATTTAGTCATTGGTAAACTGGGGGTAATGAATTACCGAAATGTACAGTTTAGAATTTAAATTCTATAATTCTATATTTGTTGACATTATTTATATATTATGAATTATGTATTAATTTATATCATATATAATTATATATCATCTCAAGCTCATATTTTTCTGGCACAAAATAGGTACCCAATTTTCTGTCATTATTCTTTTTATTGTCCACTATTTTAGGAATCAATATTGCTATATCTCTCTTCTTATTCATTTATTCTGAGAATATTGATTAATCTATGTCATATTTAAAAGGTTGGATTTTTTGCTTGCTTGCCTGTTGGTTGGTTTTTAATCATCATTAAGTCTCCTGACCTGCCTTCAAAGGGAGAGGGTCACTGCTGACGGCAAGAGGCACCAACAGTGACAACACAGTGCAGTGGATACAAGACTAGGAAAGTGCAGTGTCCTTGTAATCTCATAGTGAAATCCCCAATGCAAAGATAAGAGACAGTGGCTGGCTTCAAGTAAGGATATCGGAGCTGAGATCTGGACGTTGAGGAGAAATATCAGTTAGATGCGGAGGTCAGGAAAAGGATGGCCAGGAACAACCTGGGGAGAGGAAGGCTTCTGGTCAAACTAATAGCCTAAAGGATGTGTCTTCTTACTCCAGAAATCATAGGTGGATGGAGAGGAGTACAAGAGGGAGAGCGAGGGGAGTTGGAGAGAGGCAGAGTGGGGCCAGCCACCAGGGATCCCAGGCTGGGAGAGGGGGCACAGAAGGAAGTGATTACATTTGAGTGGTTTCCTAATGCTAGCAGTCAAGGGCTTGGTACACAACATGTGGGAAATAAGTAGAGTACCCGCCTCCTTCAGTGTGGCGTAAGGCACTCCTTATGTGACATCTGTACTGTGGATCTGGAAACAAAAAAGAATTGACAGCCATTCTCCTTGGAGACGCATTCTTGCTAGAAGGTAGACTTTGAGGAACAAGCATAAACAGACAAACTAGGAAAACATCAACAAACGAAGTACATAAGGAACATACAATCTATACATATAGTATACATACAATGTACATAGAATGTCCATATACTATATGACAAACCCACAGCAAATATCATACTAAATGGGGAAAAGTTGAAGGTATAATTTCAAAAATCTAGGACAAAATAACATGCTTATTCAACATAGAACTGGAAGTGTAAGGTTGACCAATTAGGCAACTTTAGGCAAATTAGGCAAAGAAATAAAAGGCAGATAAATTGAAAAGGAGAGTAAAAGGATTCTGTTTGTCAGTAGCACAATCTTGTATGTAAAATCTCTGAAGATTTCACCAAAACACTGCTGCAACTGTTAAGTACAATAAAGTTGCAGGATATAAAATTAACATACAAAATCCAAAGGCATTCTTTATGCTTCAAACAGGCTGAAAAGGAGCTTTGAAATAATTCCACTTATAACATCCTCAAAAAATGGTAAGACATGTAGAAAGAAATTTAATGTAGGAAGTAAAAGAGTGTCATAATGAAAATGAAGAAGACGAGAGACAATTTGTTATCACAGGTTAGAAGAAATAATGTTAAAATGTCCACACTACCCGAGGTAATCTCAGATTCAATGCAATCCTGTCAAACATGAATTGCCATATTTACACAGTTCATGGGGGAAAAATCACAAAATTTATATAGCAGCATAAACTGTCCAGAAAATATAGTAAATACAATCCTGGACAAAAAGAACAAGCAAGGGACATCACAACCCAAGACTTAAGACATACTACAAAGCAAGGGTGATCAAAAAATATGGAACAAATATATGAGTATGCACAAGGGTGATGGCACAGAGAGAAAACCCAGAGGTAACTCCACATACTTAGAGCCAGCATAGCTTTTCAAGGCAACAAGAACACATACTCTAGGAAGGGGTATGTTTTAAAAAAATAAATGGTGTTGGAAACTGGGCATACAAGGGAGATCACTCAGTAGCTAATATGCTTACCCTGCAACCTTGAGGACCTGATCTTAATCTCCAAAGCCTACTTCTAAAATCCAGATGTGGTAGTATATACTTGTAGTGCCAGGGGTATGAGTGGCATACATAACCTTGGGACTCCCTGGCCAGGCAATTTACCCTACTTGGTGATTTCAGGTAAGTAAGAGACCTTAAGTCTCATAAGCCCCACATTGGGCTCCATTTCTTGTAAGGCCCATGCTGGGCACCATTTCTTATAAGACCCATGTTGGGTGCCATTTTCTGTATCCTGTGTCATGGCGGGAACATCATCTGGGTCCCACCTAGATTATTCATCCATGCTTGGAGACAAGTGTGATGATTAAGAAATGGCAGGTAGAAAATTAAAGATTAAAAAAAGACAGAGACACAGGATAGAGTCAGGAGAATGAACCAGTAAAAATTGAAATTGGCTGCATATATCCCATAGACTTTATACACCCCAATCCAAAGAGGAGGGGGAAGACAAAAGACTTCTTTACCACAATACATGGAACAAAAAAGCAATCATCTTCTCAATATGCAAAGCATCGAGTAACCACACTCTAGGTCAATACATCCTGTTAGTAGCCACAACTTGGGTCAAACCTCCTGTCAATAACCTTGAAGGAGCAAGAATAGGCATGAACTCTCTGATTTTTAGTCAAGGTGAGAAAAATCCACATCCTTGAGCTCCCATACTACGTCAAAAAATGTAGATGGAGTCTTATGAATGACCTTCTTGTATGTGTATGCACACTCAAGTACATATGAGCAGAGAGAGAGAGAGAACACAAATGAATGAACACTGAACACATATCTGTAGAAGACTGAAACTAGAAAGGCCCATATATATATTGGTTTATATATATATATATACTATAAATATATATATATATATATAAACCAATTTGCCGGGTGTGGTGGATAATACCTTTAATCCCAGCACTTTGGAGGCAGATGCAAGTAGATCTCTGAGTTGGAGACCAGTTCCACAATGGAACTACAGAGTGAGCTCCAGGACAGCCAGGGCTACACAAAGACACCCTGTATTGAAACAAACAAACAAACAAACAAACTACCAAACCAAAAAGAAAACAAAAGAAAACTTAAAATGTGCCAAAGATCTAATGTAAGATCTCAAACTATGCAACTACCGAAAGAAACCAGGGGAACACTTCAATATCTAAATACAGAGCAAACGAGATTTTTAGATAGTATAGACAATAAACACAAAGCTAGACAAATGGGATTAGGTCATATTATAAATTGTCTGTACAGTCAAGGAAATGATCAACAGTATCAAGAGACAAACTGAATGAGGAAAGTATCTGCAAACTTCATCTGGCAAGAAGCTAATACCCAGGATATGTAAATAATTCAAAGAACATAAAAATTTCTAATAATCTTAGTTTTGAAGGGGCAAATGATCTATGATTTCTACAGATATGTTTAAATGACATCATACAAATGGCAGAAAGATTGAGAATGGAAGGCTTTACACACTGTTGATAGGAAACTAAGTTAATATAGCCATCATGGATTACAGAAAATAGCACCAGAGGCTCTAGAAAGGAGGGAGGAAGGGAAGAGGGTGGGGAGGAGGATGAAGATAAGAACAAAGAAGGAAGAATTCTTTTTTAATTTTGAAAATCCTGAAAATAGATTTACCACATGAGCCAACAATCTAAATCCTGAGTGTATATCCAAAGGCGATGATGGCATTTTATAAAAAATAGATCACAACTGCCATATTTATTACAACAAGATTCACCATACCAAGAGTAAAAAATCAACAAAGACGTTCATCAAGAGATGAATGGATTAAAATTGTATAATTGACAATGGAATACTAGTCATCTATAAAAGGATGATCCAGTCATTTGTGGCAACATGAATGGAATCTGAGGACATCATGTTAAGGGAAATAAATATGCTAGACAGAGAAAGTCAATCACAGTTTCCCACTCATTTGTAGAAGCAACAATAGTTCATCACAGAAGTAGAGAATAGACTAGAGGTTGTGAGGAGCTAGAAAGGGGGCAGAGAAGGGGTGCTATTGATTATCAAAACACTTTGCGTGGGGGATTCTAATGCTCTATAATACAGAAGATAAGTCAACAATAATTGTATAGTTCAAAGTAACTAGGAGTGTTGATGTTCAAGTTTCTCTACATGTCAGCAGAAGAAAACAATTATGTTTGAGTGAGGGAAAGGATAATTACCCTGGCTTGATCATTGCCCAGTGCATATAGGTATCAAATTATAAAACTATACTTCACAAATAAGCACAAATACTGGAAGTCAATTAAAGGATAGAAATAAAGCCACACATATGTAGGAGGCTCTCAGAAAACTATCCCCAAGCTCTTAAGGCAAAGTAGGTATGGGAAGGATGGAAAAAATGGGAAGGATGGAACTGCACCTCTAAGTCTGGGTTGAGAAAAACTTCTGAGCCCCCAGCCATGGAGCCTGCAGACAGGGCTGGTGCCAGCAGAAGTCCAAAGTGAGTTACAGGGACCAGCTCTGACTGGCTCACGCTCAGTCCTCCTGGTGTATGGTGCAGATGGAGTAATTATCCAGATAATTGGATCAATGTTGATAATTTCAGCAAGAAAACTTACTCTGGGAACAGAACGGTAGTGCTGGACTCTCCCCATTGATCCAGTTAACTCTGCAATTGCCCTGGGCTGACTTCCTCAGCCTTTTCAGAGTCTTTGCCATGATAGGTCTGGTTTCCTAAGGAGCCAAGGGATGGGCAACCACTCTCTCTCTCTCTTTTTTCTGGCTTTGTTCAGAGCTGGGGCCCTAGGTCAGCTCTCCCATTGCAAGGGAGCCAAAGGATAGGCACCATGGAGACAAACTCTACTGGCAGAAGAATCAGGACGGCCCCCATGGCCTGAGCTAAGGCTTATCTTACTAGAGGGCTCCGAGAAGCCACTTATACCTGCTCTAAGTCTCCATTTATCTGTCTAACAGAATAGGTGGCAGCCATCTTCTTTTCCTTGCGAAGATGTCAGAAAGCAGCACGAGCTCAAATATGAGTGTTATGAAACACCTGTTACATGCATGCACACTTATAAGTTTTCTGTTTATGGCGGCAAATGATAAAAGCCACATTATGATATATGCTAGGATATAGGGTGGGGGGACCTGGGGAAGCCTGTAAAAGTTGCTTTATCTAAGTGGAGCTAGGGCTGATGAGCAGTCAGGGAAGGCTTCATGGAAGAGGTTGCCTGGAGCAGAGAATCAAGTTCTGAGTCGTGTCAGGAAGTAAAGGTAGTGGAAGAGATCATGGCTGGCTGAGAAAACATCATGAATGGAGACGCAGAGTGAGCGACACAGCTGGAAGTTTTCAAGAGCTGATGTATCGCAGAGATGAGGCCAGGGTAGGTGACACAGAAGTCTGGCTTTGATTCTTAGGGCTCATTTGGGGAAAGACTTGGTCTGATGTAGCTTTGTAGTAGCTTCCCTGGCTATACCGTGAATGGCGGGTAGAAAGAGCAGGTCAGAGGCAGGACGTGGCAAAGATAGCTGTGTGGAAAACATGGTAATACCCAAGGAAGCACCAGCTTGCTGTTTGAGAAAGCATAGAGAAGGAGAGTCACTCCGACAGCTTGTATCTTGAAGGCCAGACTATGGCCAGTTACCACCATCAGCACCTCTGCCAGATGTTGAAGATGAGTCTCCTTTACCTCCCACCCTTGCCCAGAAATTTAGTGCTCACCCAAGGCCTGAGATCTTACCCTTTTCTTTTGACAGGGGTCACACGCCGTCCAGGAGGACCAGCTGGATAGCTCACAGTCAACGGGCGCTGGGGGGAAATCCACACTCCGTACTTGTCTGCTCTTAACGAGGCTCTGGTTGGCTGCATTTGTGTCGAAGAAATTCGGCTTCTCTCCTCTACAAATCATTGTAAGGAAATAGTCGCATATTCCAAAGGAATTACAGTCACTCCCTGCCACCCGTCAATCACCCATTCCATAAATACAGGTCAGATCATGAGGGCAGGGTGGGTCATTTATCATTCCAGTGCTTGCTAATTCATCTAACAAATATGTACTGAGCCCCTTATGAGTACTGTGGTAAAAAGTACTGGACTCTGGTAAGAAGACAGTATCTTGGTCACTTGTGCCATCCGATTTCTGGTCTGTATGAGCTTCATGCTTCTCCTCCATACAGTGGCTGAAATGTATTCCCTTACATGGCTGTTTCTGGTTTACAAATTATAGTCACTAAGTGAGCACTTAAACTCTTAGGAACTAAGGGTACACAGGGAATCCATCACAGCAACACACTCCCTATTTCTGGGTCTCCCTTTTATCCTCTGAAGATTGAGGGGTTTGCATTAGTTGATGTCTTTTCAGATTAAATATCCACAAAACATGTGCCAAGAACAATTGGTACTGAAGACATCAGGCTTCTGGGGATATGGTATGGGGTCTTCTTAAGAGAGAAACATGCCTTGCATCTTAGCAATTTTTAACACACGCAGGCGCCATGCCCAGAGCTGGGTTTGAAGATGTGTAGAGGTTAGGCATGAGTTCGTTGAATCTGGAAGCAGGGGAGAAGGTGAGAAGCTGGTGCAGAAGTGTCCCCTCCCCCACCCCTGTGCATGATGTGAACTCGAACCATTGCAGGGCCAGGGTAGAGGAACGGGGAAGTAAGCTCTCAAGCGGAAGTGATGGGAAGGGATCAGCAAAAGGATGGGCTGGGAGGGGATGAGAGGGAGGAGAGAGTTTAGGTTGATGCTGGTATCCTACTTGAATGCCTAGTGGTGGGGACATAGGAGGACAGAGATGTTGGGGAAGATGGTAGAGTCAGGCTAAGCTCTAGGTGCTCATGGGAGAGCCACAGAAACTCACTCAAGGCACAGTTCTCACGTGGCTCTGAAATCACTAAGAGAGGTCTGTGCTGAAGAAACAGATCTGATCATGAGAAGGTGAGGAGGGCAGTGACTGGTCTCTTTGGAGAGAAGCAGGCCAAATGTATGAGCTACTGCTCCATCATCGTGATAAAACACTATGGCTGAAGCAACTTACAGATGGGTCTATTTGACTTATATTTCCAGAGGACCAAGAGTACGTTATGGGAAAGCATAGCAGCTAACAGCATACAGAACATCTGGAGGGAAAGCTGAGGGCTTGAACTAGAAGCAGGAAGCAGAGAAAGCTAACTGAAAATGGCACGAAGCTGTGAAACCTTAAACCTAGGCTACAGTGATGTACTCCCTCAATACCGCACTCCCTAATACCCCCCAAACCTCACCACCAGCTGGGGGCCAAGTATTCCAACATCTGTGCCTATGGGAGACATTATTATTCAAACTACCACAACATGAAATTGTGTGTGTGTGGGACACAGAAGAGGAGGGAACCAGTGTCAGACTGAGCCATGCAGGTCATGAAACATCTGTGGAGATGAGCGAAGCTCAGAGATGGAGCAGAGGACAGAGGAGTCACCTGTCAGAGCCAACAAGTGACCTGGGAAATGAAATATGTCTGAAATGTAAGGCAGGCTATTTGTTGAGTCCCTGGCACACAGCTGAGCCAAGTGAAAGAATGAGCTCATTATATCATCTGTGTGAGCCTCAGTTTCCCTACCTAGAACATGGTAGATGTACTATGATTCTCGTTATCTCTTTCTGTGAGTGTGTATATCAGTGTAAGAGCCCTTGTTATCTTTCCGTGAGTGTGTATATCAGTGTAAGAGCCCTGTTATCTTTCCGTGAGTGTGTATATCAGTGTTATGAGCCCTTGGAACTTGTACTTTGCAAGCTAAAAAGGAGGTATGAGGAAGAAAGGAATGGAGATTTATTGAGGGCCTAGGATGTCAGACCTAAGCATTGTACTAGATGTTTGCTGATGCTTTCATCCCATCCCACAGATATGCTAGAAGGCAGCTGTGGAATGAGGTCACCTGGACAGATGCTGAACTGACTCAAAACAACACAACAAGCCTGCTGCAGTGAACCCGGGATATAGTTGCCCTGAGATCTAAGCCTAGGTCTGTCTGAGCCTGAGTATACACTCTGCCCCTTGCCCCATGATATCTGGGAGTGGATCCAAGCTGCATCCATTCCTGTCACCTCCCATCACTCTCTCTATAAGTGTCTGAAAGGCCTGTTTCACCCCTTTCTCTAAGATTAAGTCATTAGGGGGAACATCACAAAGCTTCCACTGTCAAACACACAGGACATCACTCCAAACAAGGTCATTAACGACACATTCTCACTTGGCAGAAGTCCTAAAAGGAGGATAATATTAACTACTGTGAGCTCCATTTCCATGGAGGCCTCAGAGACTGGCAAAAATCAATTGCCTAGTAAAGTTGGATCTTTAACAAAAGGTCAAAGACTCTACTGGAAACCACAGGTGGGTTCTTGAAAGTGGTTACTGAGGCAGGATGCTGCACCCCAGCGGGAGCCCTCCGATGGGCTCCTATCTACTAATTTGCTCGGGTTTGACAAAACAATACTGTCTGTGATTTGGCTTCTCCTAAGTATGTATTTGATAGCTCTGTGGGGTACCTTCTTCCTATTTCAACTACAAAGCAGTTATGCTGTTTTTTTTTTTATAAGTATCACCCCAATTCGGGACCACAGTGGAGACCAAGTGGATAAGTAACATGCACAGTCGCTATTAAGAGTGACAATTATTTTCCTCACCAAGATCTGAGAGCTTGTTAATGGGCAAGATGATGACTTACAGAGGGAACGTGCAAGACGTAGCTATAACCACCAGCTCTCTCATTTCCATTACGGAGGTTGCAATATAATGAAATAATCAGCAGAATAAAGAGTATGTTTGTAAATTACATTGGGTAAGTGTAGTTCATTAGTGCTGCAAAATGCAAATCTAAAAGAGAGGCTACTGTCAAGCCCCATCTTGAATTTGAGATTGGCATGGAGTGGCACAAACGACAAGTTCAACCAAGGCCTCTGCGTGCGGCTATGTGCACCTTCTGCCCTGAGGAATTTCTATGGAAACAAGCCCACTGGCTTGGCTTCTGCTGAGATGCCTCCATATGGGGAAAGTAGATAAGAAAAGAGTAATAGAGGGGGTGCATATGGTCAAAGTATATTAGGAGCATGGATGGAAGTGCCGTAATGAAAGCCTGACATGCAGTTAGCAGACATGAATGCAAAGCCCAAGTCATCTGTAGCATAAAACTGCCTCGAGAAGTACCAAAATTAATAATCACCCAGGGCCCCACACTCATATTGAGCCTGTCACTCTTTCACCACACTTGCGTAGACTTTAACTGAGAGGCATCTCCAGGAATTGGGCATCTGGGTACCAGGCTAGCCCCAGTCCTGTTTGTTTGCCATCCTCTTCAGGGGTCAGCGACTGTCGCAGACACGTTGTGCGTCATTCCAGCATCTTGCAAATGCTCTCCTTCATCTGTGCACTGTGCAGCTTTGCCTTCCTGTGCTTTGCTTTGATCTTGTGTATCATCCTCTACTATTGCTCAGCCGCGGGGGCGTTTGCCCACCCATGCCAACTAGATCCACATTCATTCCTAAAGGGACCTAGTTTTCCTCTTTCATCTCGATGCTATCCCCTACAACATCTCTTGCATGCCATTGATTCCTCTGAGGGACATTTATATCCTAACAACATTTTACAATTTCAAAAAAAAAGTTAGCATAAGCAGCATTTTATACGTCACTGGAAATATGTCCCTTCTAGGAGGTGCCAACAAGGACATGTCTTTCTTTGGGGTACACAGAATGTTGTTGCCAGCCTTAGGACATATCGGTCTAGGTCCATGTCTCCTCCTCTCTTTCTCTGATCAAAATAAAGATGGATCCACCAAGCACAGCAGGATTAGGTCAGCAATAAATTCCCGGCCCTCAGCTTATAAGGATGGGGCACATCAATACATTATGGCTTTCTGTGGAAATGCCCTGACACAACAACTTTCTTGTCACACGCAATTTGTTCAGCAGCTGCATCCCCATACCAACAGCATCTTCCACTTTGCTGGAATGGGGGAGTGGTTTCTAGGGGAAAGGTTTCCCATTTCTCTCTGTCATTTGCTGTTGCAGACACGGAATTTAAAGCAACATCTCAAAGAAGCAAATCAGTGTCCAAGAGAAACATCCTGGGTGTCCAGCAAGTCGGGTGGATTTGGGAAGTGTGCTAATGAGAGGCAGGGAGAAGAAAGAATGCTTGCGTTCTGCACCCCCCCCAGTGGACTGAATAGCCTTGAGAGCCACACGATTGGTCGTTAAGCCCCGGTTTCCTTCTCTCTACAACTGTGAGAGAGTGGCTGTGGGGACGAGAGTAAAGGCCTGGAACAGAGTGATGATCAATACGGATCAATAGGCCACGTGACAGTGTGGCCTGAGCAATGAAATGACAAAGTTTATGATATGAAAGAGGTTGCAACACTTTCTGCTCCTACAGAGAATACTTTCGTTTTGCCTTCTGTGTCTGATACTCAAAGGCATGTTGTGTTCAGGATGGGAGTGTAGGAAGCCTGGGTGGAGAGGAGAATATTCAACCAGGGTTCAGGGAAGGGCTGGAGGCTCACTGAGTGCGAGCCATTCTCTTCTTCCCTCTGGGGATCAGTTTGTCCTTCTCCAGAGTGGGAAGAAGGGGCCACGCCTGCTCCTCTTAGGACAGAGCTGTGAGTTTTATAGCCTGTACTTAGTACCTGGTGGAACCGCAGCCCTTACCTAAAAGAGAACTTGCCAATAAGCACACCCCAGTGTGCTACCCCTTCATTTTAAACCGTCTACACCTGACGGAATGGTTCCGTGCCCTATCTCCTTCCTCCTCCTCCTCCTCCTCCTCCCAATTCTCACCTTGGTGTCTACCCAATGAGACTGAAATGAACCTGGAGCCTTGGGAACAAGCCAGGCTCTCTCACACCCCATGCCTTTGTGTATGCTGTTACCAATGCCTGGTGGATCCACCCTGTATCCCTTGCCAGAACTAGTCACTCTTGCTCTCTCTTGATTGCTGTTTGTGCCTGTATCATCTCTCATGTCTCTGTGTTTGTTCACACACTGCCTTGCTCTCTGAGAACACCAGTGAGGGTCTTGTTCAGCTCTACATACTCCATCATAAACAAGGGGCTGCCTACAAGTACATGCTGCCTCCGGGTGGGTTATATGAGCCCTCTCCTCCAGGCACAACTCCCTGGGCACCGCAGGGTTCTCTGTGCCCACAAGTAAATGCTTGGAAAGCCCTGGCAGCACAGTTAGTCTGTTCACCAAGTTGAGGGTCATGCTGATTCTAAGGGTGAGTGCTGGGGTGTCTGGTGGGTGAAGACTCATGATCTTAATCCCTGGGAAGGTACTCAACAGAGGATGACTAGCATGATGCCCAGCTCAGGACAGTAGGCACAGCGTGGCGCTGCTCACACCATTGAGAGGTGACTATCTGGGAGCAGTCGGAGAGTAAAGAAGAACCTTTACCTCTCTCTTCTCACAGCACTGCTCATGAGCACTCTGGTACCTGAGCACTTCCACATCTCGTGGTGGGAACTGCTCAGGAACAAGGAGGGTCTCCAGATTGCCAACACTCTGGCACCTCTTTCTCTAGAATCTAAATTCGAGGCCTGACTAAGATTGTTTTCTTTAGCTCTTTTTACATCCTATAAATAGAAACTTGGATGCAATAAATCAGTTGTTTAGCTCCTGGGGACAAACATTTGTGAGGGGGGGGACGGTAAAGAGAGGAAGAAAGAGTTTGAGAGACCCAATCACCCTAGATATACGGGGCTGCAGAGTGGGTAGAGCAAGACATTGCCATTTATTCAGATCATTCATGTGAACTGGTTCATTTTTCATATATAATAATCCTTCTTTTGCATGAAGAGCCAGATCAAAGCTTCACTCAGAATATAGAACATGTCTCCTATTCTTCTCAGCATGACAAAGTTCATTTAAATATGCCAGTTCTTTAACAGGCACTTTGTTGAAGCCAGCCACCTGGGCCCACAATAATTCAGAGGGAGTTGTTGATTTTATTTTATCAGACACATGCAAGTTGCTTCAAGAGATGTCCCTGTGCCCACAGGCATGTGGCAGGGATGGTCAGCACTGTGTGGTTTTCATGCTCTCTGCCGTGTAACTGATCAGGGAATAATGTGTACCCATCACTTACCTGGACCCAGAGAAATGGAGACATCCCAAGGCAGCGCAGAGAAGACATGACTTTGCCAGTGCCCTCCAAGCCTGGGTCCCTGTCTTCATGTCTGTGTGACAGGCGCTCCGGTGAGGTTCCCAGATGCCTGGGAAGCCTACTCACTCTTGCTACTTTCAGTTCTGTTCTCATAGAGCAAACAGCTCAGCAAAGGCAAAGCAAACAGAAGCCAGTGCCTGGGACCGCAGTTGACTTTGCACAGCAGGAATGCACTCATTCGTGACTCGGCAAAGGAAAGGCAGCTAGGAACACGATAACTCCACGCAGGCTACCTCAGCTGAGTAACTCAGGTAGCCACACACCGCAGCCTCCCCCAGGGGCATGCTAGATAAGTTCATATAGGGAAAGTAGTGTGTGCAGTCACATGTTGGGTACTCAGAGACACGTTCTGTTCTCAACAAATCGAGTTGCAGGGGCGGAAGTCAGATGGGACTGGGGCTGAGTCCCAGGTTTGTAGCAACTCTGAGGAGGGCTCTAGAGCTCAGCTACTAAAGTTTGAGTTCTTTCCATATGATTTCCACCCGAGTGCAAATTCTTTCTATATGATTCTCAGCTGTGTTACCAGAACACATACTACCCTCTGTATAAAACAAACAACAGCAGTGCCCGTCACCTAGTACTGTACTGAAGGGTCAGTCGGTGGGAGGGTGACAGGAGATACATTATAAACAGGCATGAAAATGTCACAATGGAACCCATTATTATAATGATTATTACTTGCGAATAAAACATGAGTCAATCTAGATATTCAGAATGCATTGAGAATTGCCAGGCGGGTACCATGTACTTTCCATATGCACCTGATATTCTCCATTTCCTCTTGATAAAATGCCTCAGAACTGGAAGAATCAGATGAGATGCCAAATTGCTAATGTCATGCAAAGTGGTATTGTAAAAATTATAATTTTACAAAAATATCCTAAAATGTATTGCTGTGTTGACACAGATTTTATAGGGTCTTATTTATGGGGCGATCAGATCTGACCTTGCTGGGAAGTAAAGTTTATCAGAGGATTGATGCAGGAAAATTCAACATTTGTTTCTGATACTTGCTGGAAACTGTTGAGAGCCACAGTTGATACAACTGAGTGGCTACCAGACTCTTCACCTGCCACTTCCCTCATCTGCTAGGTTATAGAACCATGATTCCTTCTCTGGGGTGGAACACAGCTAAGACAGGTATCACTCACAACCATCAGTATACTACCTGAGCCTAGGAGGACAGGCAACCCCACCCACAGACTTTTGTTGTCCAGGATAGCTCTCAGGTTCAGTCACCATAAAGGAAAAGAGCAGAGAGAAGCATTCTAGAAATCATACAATCATCTCAGCCACTAGAAATGCTTCTCAGGGGTGAGGGAGATGACTTAGTGTGTAAGAGTGCTTGTGCAAACAGAAAAACAAAGCTCAGATCATCAGTATCTATGTTTGAAGCGAAAAATAACAACAAAAACCTACTAGGTAAGGCCACAAGCACCTGTACAGGATGAGGAGACCTTGTCTTGAAGGAATAAGACAGAGAGTGATAGAGGGGGAAACCCAATATCTTCCCATGATCTCTGTACACATATGATTGTTCACATACAAAACACAGAAAAAGGAAGGAAGGAGGGAGGGCGAGAGGGAAGGAGGAAGGAAGGAAGCACCTGTTAGGGTTGCCCATGACCAGATGTGAGGTGGGAATTTACACATTCCAGTTCCACCTAAACTGTGGTCCTGATTCCAACCTGGAGACAGTGGCAAAGAGCACAGCACTGGTGTGTGTGTGTGCATGCGTGTGTGCGTGCGTGCATGTGTGTGTGTGCGTGTGTGTGTGTGTGTGTGTGAGAGAGAGAGAGAGAGAGAGAGGTACATTGTGCAATGCTTAGGCAAGATTCAAATACTGAGGCTTAGAGAAGCACCTTCCAGATTCTCAAGAATCAACATACTAAAATCAAATCACAAATTATCCTCATCAAGTGGCGTCAATGAGTAGATGTTGGATGGGTTGGGAACGTGGTGAGGAAACTCAGAGGGGAGAGGTGACAAGTATCGTGAGGATGTAATAGAAAAGGCATTTGCTGTTCTTTGCCCTTACCCATTTCTCCAAAAACTGTCTTTTTTATGAAATAGAGACCATTCATTGACATCCACTCCATAGGATGTCTCCAGATTTAAATGTTTTAAATGGGAAACCTTTAACCTACTTCCAGATATAGACTGTGGTGTTCTCCCAGCCTACTGCCTCTCCGTGTCTGCTGGAGTAGCTGGGCTGAGGTCGGGCATGCAGAAAAGGGGTGGAGGGACATCTAGGGAAGATAATGGTCCCTCACATTCTCTACAGTAGATCAACCTGTTCATATTACAGTCACCATTAACTCAAGCATGAGGCATTGTCTCACCAACGTCACCAAGGATTCAGGTGCTCTGAACTTTGACACAATTGATTGCTGCAGTTAATCATTGGTAAGCAGGCAGAAAATTGAGTTCCGAGAACTGTCCCTATTCCCGCTCATGTGTGTATTAGTTTGTTCTCTATTGCCGTGGTAAAGGAATCATGACCAAAAGCAACTTGAGGAGCAATAGGTTTATTTGGCTAACTCAACCCGATCACAGTCCATCATGAAGAACAGTCAGAGCAGGGGCTCAACACAGGAACCTGGAGGCATGCTATTGACTGGCTTGTCTCCATGGCTTGCTCAGCTTGTTCTTCCACACAACCCAGCCCAGGCCTACCTGCTCAGTAGTGGTACCGTACACAGCAGGCTTGGCCTCCAACATCTATCGTTAACCAAAAAATCCTGCATGGGACAATCTGAGGGAAGCATTTTATCAAAACAAAACAAAACAAAACTCAAAGAGCAAAAAACTAATGACCACAGCACATGTAAGAGGAATCAAATCCTTATACAGCAAGGGTCTCCTTTTGACCTTCTCACCGCCAAACATCCATGCAGGAACCTAAAGTCAAAATTACATGAGTGAATCATGGGTTTTCACCTCTGTGCTTGCCCAGAATAGATGCCACAGGGGATTAAATACTACTCATTGTTTTACAATAATGTCAGGACCTATGGTCCCTAAAAGAGCTTCTGGAATTTTAACCTCATAACACCTTCCAGGGTTTCCCAGGCTGCTCATGTGAGATTATGTGGGAGGAGGGTAGCCTGCACTTGCAGAGATAACACACACTTCCACAGCCAGGACTGTAGCAATGTCATAGTCTTCCCATTTATCATCCTGTTTGAGATCAACAGTAAACCAACAAACCAAAGATTGCCCCCATGCCTGTAGGTTGGGGCTCTACAGCTGTTTCCACAGCTGGCTGACAGAAAATCCATTGCTAGATACAAGAATTTTTTTCTGACCTCTAGACTCTGTCTTTTCACAGAGACTCTTAGAGAGTGCCAGCATTGCTTCAGGTCTGGTGAAAAGATGAAAAGATAATACCTCACCAAACCTCTAGCCTAGCTGCTGTCCTAAGGGCAGGACCTCTTATTGCTGATCACAGCAGACCTTTAAAATGGGTCGTGTGTTTCTAAGCCTTAAACTCTATGTTAGTCCACCATTCTATGAACCATCTGCCAACTTCTGCTGATGGAATTTTGCAGCCTATACCCAGGTCCATTGCCAAGTTTCACGGTTTTACCACAACAGCACTGTGCTCCTGGAACAGACTTACCATTTTATGCACAATAAATGGCTGCTGTATGTAGCTTATGGGAGGTTTGGGCAAAGCTGATAACTCTGTCTGTTCAATCACCTGCTGGGTGTGTGTTTTAGTTTGTTTTTTATTACCCTGATAAAGACCACGATCAAAAGCAACTTGGAAGAAAGAGTTTATTTATTTGTCCATGTTACCAAAACACTTGGCAGAAACAATTAATAGGAGGAAGTTAGTTTGCCTTGTGGTTTCAAAATGTTTCACATGCTTGGGTGGAACATCATGGTGGTAGAAGCATGTGGCAAAGATTCTCCATTTCTTGAAAGGAAATAATAGATCATACAGCATACAGGAAGAGGCCAGAACAAAATAAAGACCCCTAGAGACCTGCTTTATCCAACTAGACTCCAATCTCTACCTTTCACTACCTGCCACTAATGCCATCCTGGGTTGAACCCCCAAAATCAGTTATGTTCATTCCTTCCATGGGTGCCCACACTATCCAACCATCTGTAGAGATGCCTTTCCTCACACACTCAGGGGCCTGCCTTACTCCCAGGAAGTCCTTAATCCAATCAAGATTAATCACTGCATCTTATTTATTGGTTTATATCCTGAACAAATCCTTTAAAGCCTCTGAGCAATACTTACCTGAGTTGCAAATGCAGGCCTCTTGAAATAATGCTGCAATGGTCATTTATTGAGCACCTACTAGACAATGGGTACAGTGCTAAGATGTAATAGCCCTTCCCCATGAGAGCCTACAGCCTCCTGAGGAAGCTGCACTGTGACAAAGGTCTTCCTGGTGCTGTCTGGGTACATGACAAGTACATTCATGTGTGCGTGGTTAGGATCAATGTATTCTCTTAAGGCTGCTGGTCTTAAGAGTCAATCAGAAGTCAAAAAAGCATGTAGTCTTGCAGGGACAGAGGGTATAAGCGTGGAGGCACAAAGGTGTCACCATCTAGGGGATCAGCATGACCAGCAGTAGAAAGGAATGAAAATGGGGAGGTTGGCTGGGATCATACAACCAGGGCCTCATGGGTAGTGCTGCTGAGATGGACTTTATTCGGAGTGCAGGGAGAGCATCTGAACATCAGGGGCTGAGGGAAGGGGGAGCTTGCTTTGTGATGAGAGTCTCTCGGCTGCAGTGTAGAGAATGGATTATGGAAAAGCACTGGAGCAGAGAGCCCCGAGGCACCGCCAAGATAGGAACAGAGCAAAGCATTCAGTCAGTCTCCGGGAGAGGCCAATGTCATGCTGTCTGTGAGCGGCTTTGGATTCTGCACAGCTCTGCACAAAGGGGACTGCTATGAGAGAGTGGCTCTGCTAGGGAAGGCACATTAACTTCCACTGGCCGGGAGTGGCAGCTCCTCCGAGCAGCATTGTTCTCGGTGGAACACAATTGCTCCTTCGCCTCACACACACCTGTAGGCGGCAGCATGGTTCCCCTGCAAGAGAGCTCCTTGTCTTCCAGGGCCACTGTGGTGGGTCCTTCTGGTTGCAGTGTCTGCAAACTCCTGATTTCTGTAGGATTGCCTGAAGGGTTTTCTGTAAGGTCCAGGGCACCTGCTTTAAAAGAGCCCTTAGCAGATGGCTGGCTGTGCTAACTCCATCCCTCAAGGTGGCTGTGCATACTGCAACCCCCTTCACATGCCGTACATAGTATCATCACCATGGCTTAGAACTGCTACTGGAAGAAGCATGGTGGGTTGAGTAGGCAGCAGAAGGTAAGATTTGAATGAGAAAGAAGGAAAAAAGAAAAAGAAAAACAAATCACCCCCTGGTATTATGGGAGAGTGTCATCCTTTTGTGGCCAAGAGAATAGCTGTTGATGGAGGCCGCATCCCCTTCCTGTCAGGCTTTGCTACATTTCTCGGCTCCCATGATTGTTCATTATGTGTGGCTTTGGACCTAAAATCTCTTCGGTGAAATAGAGAGAGAAGTGATGTATGCCACTCCATCTATTTTTCTTCATTATTGTTTAAAATTTATTGAGAATTTTGTAATTGTATACAATACATTCTGACCATATTCACCTTCTTCTCCAACCCCAAGACACTCTCAACATGTCCCTCTTTCTACCTCATCTATCTGTCTATCCATCCATCCATCCATCCATCCATCCATCCATCCATCCATC
>LOJH01010948.1:16249-28445 GCA_001685095.1 Ellobius talpinus
ATAAGATAAAGAAGGTTGTTTCTGAAATGAGAGATGCCACAGGAAATGAGCCTGGAGAATTTTTAATCCAGTGCTTTTGGGGAGGAGAGTGTGCCTTAAAAGTGGAGGCTTGGAGGGGACATGGAACTTCTATTGCAATGTAAGCCAAAAGATCTCCCATGTGGGTTATGAATTGACAGGTGGCCGCACAGCTCCCCAAGGGCACTCAGTGGTGACATATAATCTTGTTTAAAGAGAGTTGAGAAGATCTCTGTCACCGAAGTGCTTGCTTAATGTCCTGGTTACTTTTCTTGTCCAGTTGACCCAAGCTGGAGTCACTTGAGAAGAAGAAATCTCAACTGAGAAAAATCTCCCTGAGACTGGTCTGTAGGCAAGAATGTTGGGCATCTTCTTGATTAATGCTTGCTGTGGGAGGGTCCAAGCCACTGTGGGCAGTACCAGATCTGGGCTGATAGCCCTGGGTTGTGTAAGAAAGCAGGCTGAGAAGGACCATGGAGAAGAAGCCAGGAAGCAGCCTTCCATCATGGCTTCTGCTTCAGTTTCTGCCCTGACTTCTTTCAGCGATGGAAGTCTCGGCAGCAAAATAAACCCTTTCCTCCCCGAGATGCTTTTGTTTGTAGTATTTTATTACAACAATAGCAATCGAAGTATGACATTTTGTAAGCATGATGACTGGAGTTCAATCCAAGGAACCTACATTTAAAAAAGAAAAGGCCAAGTATAGCAGTGCTGGCTCAGGGAAGGCGAAGACTGGATAGTCCCCAGAGCTCACTAGCTAACCAGGCTAGCCTAACTGAAGAATCTCAGACCGAAGAGGTCCTGTCTCAAAACAAAGCAAACAAGGTGTATGGCCTATGAGGAATGGTGACTTGGGTTGTCCTCTGATGTCCACATGCATGGCCACACATGCACACGCCCACCTGCAGACACAGCTAGAGGCAGACTTTTCTTTCCTGCCCTCCAATTCCCAAGTAATCCACAGAGAGACTTAATAGTGTTTATAAATATTCAGTCAATAGCTTAGGCTTCTTACTATCTCTTAAAACTTAAATTAACCTATTCCTATTAATCTACGTTCTGCCACATGGTATTTCCTCTCTTTCATCTCGCACCTCCTTCCTGTTTCTTCTCCGTGTCTCTCTGGCAACTCCTCTGACTGTGCCCTCCTTTTTCTCAGCATTCTCTCTGCCCCGGAAATCCTGCCTAGCCATTGGCCGATTAGCTTTTTATTAACAATGAGAGCAATACATATTTACAGTGTACAAAGATTGTTCCACAGCACACAGGTGCACCTGCACCTGTTCCACAGCACACACACGCACCTGCACCTGTACACATACACCTGCAATAATAATAGTATTGTTTCTCTGTTCCCTATTGACATGTTCAAGGAGCAGAAGGCAAAAGAAGAGAAGGAAGAAAAAGAAGATACCAAGTCTGAACCTGAGAAGGCTGAGTATGTACTGCCACATGCTTTTCTCATGTCCTGGAACCTCTTGGCTTGGCTGCTCCTTGGGAGCTGGGAGAGAGACTCTCACCCTGCAGAGTCATCATATGGCCCAGTCTCACATCTGTGTGAAGGCCAGGACCTCCATGAAGGGCCAGCTGGATTCCCCTCACCCAGACTCTTCTTCCTCTTTCCATGGGCATTTCCTATGTGTGATTCTCCTTTATCAGAAGAGACCTCAGTGTCTCTCTGGAAGGACTGACGGATAGAGTTTATGTGTGAACATTTGTCCTTTTAAAGTTGGGAAGAAACCAATGTGGCAAATTCAGCAGCTTAGTGTGTTCTGGAGCGGTATCCCCCTGAGCCACATGCATAGAAATCTCCTAGAGATTGTTGAAAATGAAGATTCCATGCTAGAGAGGTAGTAGCTAGAAAAGTGCCTGCTGCCTAAGCGTGAGGACCTGAGTTTGATCCCCAAAGCGCACATAAAATCCTTGGTGTGAGGGGCAGATTTGTAATTCCCTGGGGAGGTGAAGACTAGCCTAATTAGAAATCCCCAGGCCAGGAAGAGACATCATCCAAAAAATACTGGGTGAATGGCTACTGAAGAATGACACTTGAGGCTACTTTGTGGCACATAGAAGAACACACATGAATGCACCTGCCTACTCTGAAACACACAGTATGGGTTCCTGTGTCCCATCACACCTGCTTACACACACACACGCGCACACGCACACGCGCACACGCACACGCACGCATGCCTGCGCGCGCATGTACGTATGTACCTCCTTGTTCTGGAAAGGGCCCAGGGGTCTTCATCTTCATGAGCATACCTGGTGTTGTGGAGTCCGGTTGTAAATGGAGAGGCAGATAATGGAGAGTACAGCATAACGTAGGGGAAATGTTAAACTCCTTCCAAAATGGCTTTACGTAAGGAATATAGAAAACCCTTAGCTTGCCCCCAAATTTATGTAATCTTATATGCTCATCTAGAAAAAGCTAAGAAAAGTTAGAGTCATACATTCCTGTCTCACCACCATTTTCACCTAGCAGCTGCGCTACCCCTCCCCCCTTATGTTACTATGTCATTAGCCTGTTTTTATTGTGTTAGATCTGGGATCTGTTGTAAATATGGCTAGATAAATGACATTTAGAATGGAAAAGGGGGCTCATGTGGCCATACAGTAGGCACGCAGTTCTTACCTGGTGTGCAGTACAGTGTTGGCTAGGCTTAGTGTGAGCTTAACGTAGCATCTATGTCCTCCGAAGAAGGACTTTTACTTTACATTGAAAGCATTTTTTATATAGACTTCTAGTCCTGGGACTGGAAAGATGGTTCAGCAGGTAAACGAGCTTGTTACCAAGTCAGGTGACCTGAGTTTGATCCCCAGAACCCACATGGTGGAAGAAGGTAGCTAACTCCCTCAACTTGTCCTCTGGCCCCCACACATTTGTAAGAACCCAGACACTTAAATAAATAACTCCAGTTCTTAAAAAGCATTAAACTTCTAGCCCTAATTCCATTATTATCTGGAATTAACATAACTATATAGATATTAAAATTAATATTTTTAAAATAAAATTAGGTAAAGGCATTATCTGTATCAGTGCATTAACACATCAGTGTCCTTTATATGTGAGACAAACCAAAGGCACAGGACTTTGATTTTAAGTGTCAATGGCTAGAAACTGTTACAAATTGAGCTGTGGGACAGTGTGATGGCTCAACAAGCAAGGGCACTTGCTGCCAAACCTGAGGACTAGAGTGGTCCTCAGAGTCCACATGGTAGGAGGTGAGAACTAAATCTTAAACGTTGTCCTCCCATCTTGACTAGTGTACTGCTCCCTCCTCACCCCCATAAAAGAATCACCTCCCAGACTTTGGACTAAGATCAAACATAATTAAGTATAAAAATAGAAGTATGATTTTAATAATCAAAAGTTAAAAGCAAGGTGTGTTGCCAGGCTTGGTTGTGCAGTACTGATATCATGGCTACTTAGGAGGCTGAGTCAGGAAGACTATAGGTTCAAGCCAAGCTTGGGTTACACAGAGGAGGTTCAAGGCCAGCCTAGGCAAATTAGTGAGACCGTGTCTCAGATTAAATAGTGAAAAAGAAGGCTGGGGTTGTAACTTCATGGCAGATTGCTTGCCTGGCTTGCATGAAGCTTAGCTTTGGTCCACAAAACTATATTTAAAAAGTAAGGTGTGTGAAATGGGGGCCAAGAAATATCTTTGTTGTTGTATCATTTTGCAACCAAATACTTTTATTAATGGATACAAAAAGTTTTTCAGTCTGAAAACTATCCCTTTGATTTGAATTCCACAGGCAGGCCCATTCAACTGTGGGGGCAGCAGGAAATCCTTCCTTAGTCTCAAATCCAGAATGCCATCATTCATTGAAATAGAACATAGTTTGGAAGCTCAGTTCATAAAGAGCTTGCTACATGAGTACATGTTACTGAGTTGGATCCCAAAGGCCCACGTAAAAGGCTGGGTAATTCCTGCTCTTGTAATCACAGCACTGGGGAGGCAGAGACAGTCAAATCCCTGGGCCTTGCTGGTCGGCCAGCCTAGCATAATAGATGAACAAGACCAAGACTAGCACACAAAATTAGGTGAATAGTACCCGAGGAAGAAGGATGCTCAAGGTTGTCTTCTGGCTCCCACTTGTATATACACATACATGAACATGCATACACAAGAACATATACATACATACATACATACATACATGCATACATACCTTGGTTTCTAAGTGGATATTGTGATTTATTTGTTCACTTTGTATTTTGCAAAGCACCTATGCTTTCTTTGTTTTCACAGGGGGGAAGATGGAGAAAAAGAAGACAAAGCCAAAGATGATAAGGGCAAGCAGAAGTTGAGACAACTTCACACACATCGATATGGGGAACCTGAGGTGCCAGAGTCAGCGTTCTGGAAGAAAATCATAGCCTATCAGCAGAAGCTGCTGGTGAGACTTGGGGATGGCTTTTAGTATTGATTTATTGTCCTGACTGAGCTCAGAAAACCCTTCTACCACCCACATCTGAGAATAAAGTTCCTCATAGAAAGGTGGAGTGTATGTATGTAAACAGCATGTGTCCATCTGTGTATTTTGACCTATCTAGATTATTTATGGTCTCTAATGCAATGTAAATGTCATGTAAATATCTGTTATCATGCATTATTTAGAGAGTAATGGCAAGAGAAAAAAGTGTATATCCATTTAGGACAGAAGTATTTTCTTCTTTTCAGTTGGTTTGATTTATGAAGGCAGGGTCTTCAGAACCAGGGCTAAGCAGATTTTTTATCTACTCATCTTTCTGTGTTTGAGTTTTTGAAATGGTTTCATTATCATTATTTTATGTGTACATGTGAGTATCTGCATGCATTGATGTGTACCGTGTGAATGCAGTGCCTGAGGGGACCAGAAGGGGTCATCTGGTACCCTGGAACTGGAGTTATAGACAGTGGTGAGCTACTGTGTGGGTGCTGGGAACCAAACCTAGGTCCTCTGCAAGAGCAGCCAGTGCTCTTAATTGCTGAGCCATCTCCACACCCGAGTGTATTTGTTCTTTAGGGTAAATGCCTTTTTCAGGTCACCCCTTTCTCCACAATTCACACTGCCTGACCCCCCATGACCTCTACATACCTTCATATGGTCTGACATCCCCAAGGCCACTATATATGTTCACATTGTCTTGACATCCTTTGATTGAATAACAGACATCATGGTAGGTCTTCCCACAAATACTTTAGAACTCATTAAGTCTGTTTTCAAGGCCTTCTAACATAGCCTTCTGGCTCTGCGCAATTTATAGTCCAGCTCCAAAACCAAATGAGTCTATCATCATACCTTTTACTAAAAAGAAATATGTATAGACATATAAGTAAAAGATAATTTTTTTATAAATATAAACTTAATGAATCAGCTTTTCAGTGATGATAATTCAAAATTATTCTTTAGAGACTTGCAAAAGAAAATGAAGAAGTGGAAAGAAAGAAGATAGTTCTTCATAGGGTTTTATAAACTATTTCCCAAGTCTTGTATTTTCTCGGTAGTACTTGCTACAGAGTCCACTGAACATAAAGGTTTCTGAGATTACTCTGTAATTGTTAATTTGATATGCATCAGTGGTTGCCATGGTAGCAGGGTGGGAAGGTGCTGCCATACCCTCTGGCTGTCCTGTGGGTCCTACACTTACATAAGGAAATAAACTGAGGTAATGGTTCCATCTCTCCCTCAGGGTTCCTATGCTCCTTGTCTCTGTGTAACTCTTCCACTTTTGTGCTTCTCTTCATAGCTTTGGCATACGCTTGCCAGTTGCCACACACAAGACCGGTCATGGCTGTGGTGCCCTCCACAGACCCCTGTCCTCCCTGTCTTTGTGGCTGTCTCCATCCGACAGCTATAGTTCGATAACTCAGTCTCTGTGAGCTACTGCTTTCTTTTCTTGGAGAGGCAGTATAACTGGCCCAGTGAGAGTGTGTTATTCAGTCTTAGTCTAACTAGATACGGCCGTAAAGCCAGATCCATTGTAGGGCAAAGAGCCCATCAGAGAGGGCTATGTTCATGGAGAGGTTAATGAGAGGCTTTATCGCCCGTAAGCTCACTTCATGTTATAACAAATAGTTGCTTTTACTATGGCCTCTTCCCTTACATCTACTTGTGCCAAGTTGTTTGGTTTCTTCCCCTTCAATATACCATACCAAACACTCAGTTGCTCATCTTTGAGTCCTTTCTCTCTTACCTGTAACTCAATATAGCAAAAGAGCACAACAAACAAACAGACAACAAAAAGCCAAAACCCAGCGCCAGCTCTTCCTTCCAAGTTCCCTCAAGGGCCTACCCAGTTCTTTGCATGTCCGCAGCTGCCATGGAGGCCAGCCCTCTGCCAACATCTCTTTGCTTCCATGCTTACTAACCAGTCCCTGTTGCTTCTGCTGTCTCCACAGAGGAATTTTTAAGTCATCATCTGGGTGCATCCTCTTCTCTTTAGTTCTCACCAGCATCTCAGCCACCTAGAATGAAATGTCAATTTTAATGGTGACAGCATATAAAGTTATAATATCATGTTAAAATGAATGGCTGGCTTTCCTCATAGTAAATGTAGGAGGCTGGTTCTGTTGTTAGGCTGACATTGCAGAAGAGACAAGATGTGCTCCTGGAGGGATTAGGTTGTTCATTCAAATCCAGGAAATGTTGGGACAGACTTCAGATCCCTGCATTGTAGTCCTAGAGGATGTTAATGAGTTCAGGGGTCATTGGATCAGTTTACTGTAACAGACCACTAACATATTCATCAGAAGCCTTCAGATCTCAGCCTCTGCTCACCTGCCCAAGCCCCCCCTTCCCTCTCCTTGCTTCTCTCTAGGGTTTAAGCACATTGCCACCCCCATCCACCCACCCACACACACATACACAGAGACAGACACACACATACACACACAATTACTCTTTTAAATTTATTTTTAAAATTTTCTGTTTGCATGTGTGTGCATGCGCATGCAAGTGTGTGGTGTGTGTGTGTGTGTGTGTAAAATCATTTGCATGTAGTACCTGTGGAGGCCAGAAGAGGGCATCAAATTCTCCCATAATTGGAGTGACACATAGTTAGGAACTTCAGTGTTGGTGTTGGAAACTGAACCCAGATCCTTTGCAAGAGCAGCAAATGCTCTTAACCCTCTGTCCAGACCCACAGCTTTGCTCTTAATTCTGGGCCACGTTCTCACTATTCATGTCTCTAATGTACCTTCCCTCTATGGCTCACTTAGCCAGCTCCCTTGCCACCCCCAGGCCTGTGCTCAAGCTTATCCCCTAGGAGGTCAACCTTTCCAAACCACCACCACACTCCCTAAGCCCTCACCTGTGTAGCATGATGTCACTTGAAGTTCTTGAATGATACTTTGTATCTGAGGGTGTCGCTATTATATTATTAGTTGTCTCCTCCTTGTTGGCAGAAATTTTGTCCTTTGCTGTACGTCCCTAATATCAAGGACACAGCAGGAGCCCAATCTGTAGCTTGGAGTAAATGAACCGCTCTTTATTTAAAATGTTTGTGGATTTCTCATCTCTTACTGGCTGGCCTGTTCATAACTCTTTCTCCCTTCAGAACTATTTTGCTCGCAACTTTTACAACATGAGAATGCTGGCCTTATTTGTCGCCTTCGCCATCAATTTCATCCTGCTCTTCTACAAGGTATGTGTGTGTGTGTGTGTGTGTGTGTGTGTGTGTGTGTGTGTCCCTGGGGGTTAAAGACCGTTTTAAAAGTCCGATGACACCAATGGATAGATTCCCCTGGGAGCTGCGACCAATTCAAAAGCTGGGAGCCAGTTTACACCAATTCTAAATTGCACTTTAACAAAAGAGAGAGCCCAAAGCCCTGTTCCATTACAGATGTCCAGGGAGGCAGGGCGCATGCGCTTCTGGGAGGGTAAGTGGAACCTCACTCAGCTGGCTGTGTAATGGAGGTTCACTCCCAGTGTTCCTAGGATGATTCAGCTGAATTTCTTACTTGTTATGATGCCTGGGTGTAACAGAACATCCCTCACATGACATTATTTGGATAACTGAAAAGTAACGTACCTCGTGTTTTCCTGCATATTGGAATCCTTATAACTTTGGTTGGATTAGCACAAAAAACAAAAAACACAAAACCAGCATTTGTTTTGCATTTGTGTGCACAAGTATGTCATGGTGTGTATGTGAAGGTCAAAGAACACCTAGCAAGAGTGTCTTCCCCTTCCGTCCTGTCATTCCTGGAGGTTGGGCTCAGGTGATGAAACTGGGCAGGAGGCGCTATTCCTATCAAGCCCCAACATGAATTTTAGAAGCATATTTGTTACTTGCATTTGCTGTTGGTAAAGATGTCTATCCTTTCCTGTTAGTCTTCCCATGCCACCCTTATGCGCTGACTTAACATTCAGCTGTCTACAGAGGTTGTTTCCATTTCCTTCTTGTGTGGTGTTGTGGCACACAGTGAACTGACTGTATCTCAAATGATTTGAATCAGGTCTCCACTTCTTCTGTGGTTGAAGGAAAGGAGCTGCCTGCCCGAAGCTCCGGCAACACTGCCAAAGTTCCCACCAGCCTGGACAGCAACCCGCACAGAATCACAGCGGTGCACTACGTCCTGGAGGAGAGCAGCGGCTACATGGAACCCACGCTGCGCATCTTAGCCATCTTGCATACTGTCATCTCTTTCTTTTGCATCATTGGATACTACTGCTTGAAAGTGAGTCCCCACGTACCTGTGTGCTTCAAATGTCAGCAGACTGGGCATCTGGGAAAGTGATCACGGAGATGGAATTTATGTTGTCTGTTTGAGATGCTCTAAGACTCCATGCCTCTGGGACAGAAGGAAGAAGCAGGTTGGGGTAGAGGGAAATGACTGTCGAAGGGCAGAAGAGAAAAATGTGGTCATAGGCTTCTGTCTCTGAAGCTAGGACTGGAGGGGCCTGACCTTTCCTAGTTTCCATTGATCAGTCATTGATTGTAAGTATGCCTGTGCCTATTGATAATCATTCATACAGTCAACATTTTAATGTATAACTTGACCATACCAAAGTGAGCCCCACTGCCCACAGTCTCTCACAGTTAAATACCTGGGAGGCATGACTGTTCTGTTGTTAGGTATGTATATTTCATCATCCATGACAGAAGACTCACAGAAAATAAGTTGCCTTTATCCCCATGTCCCTGCTGGGGTGACAGTAAGTGTGGGTGAATAGAAATCTCATGGTAATATCGTCTCTCTGGATGTTTGTGGATATCCTCGCCCGTGCAAGTATGTTTATGTATATTTAATCACTGCCCTTTGCCTCTGGCTATGAAACCTCCTAAGACACTTGAAAAGCTAGGGCTTGGGATAAAAGACGAGAGTGTGAGATGTTTCTGTAGGGATTGTTTTCTATCTCTTGTCCCCCTTTTCTCATGGGGGTAAGCATTCCTGGATACTTCCTCAGCATCTCTACCTCCCATCCGTGCTTGCGCAGACTCTGTCTGTGCGAAAGGGGAATCATCAGCCAACGGCAGAGGCATTGCTACACTCGCCAAGATTTTTGCCAATGTTGAAACAGGAATCTACCTCTATATACTATAAGTATGTTGCGCATAGTTATTAAAGAGATTAAAATACATGCTTTCAGGGACATTAGTAAAACTGCTAAGATTTTTTTCACACCTGTTCTTATTGATGCTTTAAAGTAATATGTATTTAAATACATATTGAACATTTTGATATTTTATAATCACCTGTCTCTCTTTAGTGTTTAGAATGCTGTCATTGGAATATCATAGCATTCCAATTTGTCTTTAGAATGGCAAATATTATTGTTATTATATACTGACCGCCATTTTTTTTAAAACACGTGCACCTGTATGGTGTTTTCCCAAACCCTTTAGATACTTCTTTCTGCCTGAATGTAGTTGATTAATTTTCACTCATTTTTTCCCCTGCAAGTAAGTGGAGAAGTAGTTCTTCTCAAAAGCTGTTTTGTAAAGATAGTGGCTGTGGGAGATGCCAGCCCAGCTAAGCGAATGTCGATGTGTTTGTTCCCATCTGCAGGTCCCCTTGGTCATTTTTAAGCGGGAGAAGGAAGTGGCACGTAAATTGGAGTTTGATGGGCTTTACATTACAGAGCAGCCGTCAGAAGATGATATTAAAGGCCAGTGGGACAGACTCGTGATCAACACACAGTGAGTGAGGGATTATGAGAGGCAATTCTGGGCTCAGGAATTTCAAGATGTTAAAAGAAATTTCCCTGCTAGAGTTTCAGAAGATTTGTTAAAAAGTTTAGCTCAAGTGAGTAACAGTCATATATTCAGCCAAGAAAATCAAAAGACTAAGAACCATCCGAAGCTAATGGATGCCTGCAATTTCTGCCCTCTGGTCTGAGTCTCTTAATCAAAAAGCACTTTGAGGCCATTTACACAGTGCTGATGGGAATGCATAGCCATTACCCAGGGCTCAGGGAGGGGTGTAGCATCAGGTTCACAGCCAGCATTGCAAAGGCATCTCATCCAGATGCAGAGGAGGTAGAAATTATTCATTAAGGAAAGGGCTATACTGTTGAAGGGAAAAATACTGAATTCATACTGCTAATGTGTCTAAACTTCCAGAGAGCACCACCAACCAGCCTCACTTGAACCTAGAAAATTTTACAATGTGATATCATTTGTTAGAGGAGAAAAAAACACTTAAGAAAAAAAAACCTAATTCAGTAAGTATTTAGCTTGTGGGGGTCAAGATAAAAAACAGACAAACCAGCCAACCAGATGCTGTGTTGCACATATGTCCATCCTAACCTATAACTTCCACAAAACAATTATTGATGATATATCTTTGAGTATTTATACATCGTAAGAGTCAGATATTATATCATGACTGAGTTTGTTTATTCTTTTTAATGTTTTTATGTGGTGAGGAGGGTTGAATCCAAGGCCTCACCCTGGCTCTGTAAGTGTTCTATTGCTGAACCATGTCCCCAGCCTTGGAAGTGCTGATTCTTAAAAGTTACTTCTAGTAGTTCTGAGTTTTCCACTGGGGAATAAGATGCTAGCTTTAGAGCAAAACAATGACCAGTTTCTAATCTACTAGTTTGATTTTCTTTTTTTTTTTTTAGTAGGAGAACTTGAACTCAGGGCCTTGGCCATGCTAGACTAGTCCTTTACCCCTCAACCACCACCAAAGCCATAGTTTCTAGAGCTTTTAATTTTTAAAATAACTGACAAGAAATATATATATATATATACACACACATATATATACCTGTATATATATAGCACTCATAAAAATGATAAATATGCAACTTGATAATAAATATGGTTATTTTAAGATATCATCCTTATTATTTTAATGTGATTTACCATTGATATGTTTATATGATATTATTTACATGATGTTTAATACACTTATGATATAGAAAAGTTATGAACTGAGAGGTGATGTGACTCACTGTACTACGTAGATAGCACGATAGCTGCATGCATATTATTTTCAGTGTTTTATTTCAAATTATGTTATTTATCATTTAAAAGTACTGCTCCTGTAGCTTCTCTGCTTTTGTGTCTTTTAGGTCATTTCCCAATAACTACTGGGATAAATTTGTTAAAAGAAAGGTAATGTTTCTGAGAGGGAGTAAATTCCCAGCGTTTTTCTTACAATGCACTTCGGTGAATGTGGTGTGGTTTGGATGAGGAGTGGGGTGTGAGGTGTGTTCCAGTTGCCTGCCGTTATTATTTCATAGTGCCAAGAGAACTGAATAGGCATCTTCAAAAGAGCGGCTAAGACCTTCATACTCTGCTGTCCCTGAATAAACAGACATCCCTATCCACAATGCCTTAGTGACCAGCGAAGGATGCTCAGTGACAAGAACCTGTGGGAATTGGCTTTGATATTGTCTGGGTTGCCCAAGTTGGCTGTAGGCTCTTTTTCTTTATATCATCTTAAAGACCTTAAAAAACAAATCTGACTCAATTGTGAGGGAGGGTGGTAGAGATGATTCTGACCTTGCTTTAACCATGCTGCTGGCTGCTGGCTAAGCTCCATTGCTGAGACCCTCTGCGTATAGGCTTGGGGTTCTCCCTGCCCTCCCTACCTCCCAGGATCTGCACGTTTTAGTTGAAACATCATATGTAACAGTGTTTGTGTGCTGAGGGCTGCTATTCAGGAATTACTCTTTTTTTTACTTTCTTGCTTTTCTTCTTCTTCTTCTTCTTCTTCTTCTTCTTCTTCTTCTTCTT
>LOJH01010948.1:32001-53831 GCA_001685095.1 Ellobius talpinus
TGTCTGTCTGTCTGTCTGTGTGGTTTTCAAGAAAGAACTTTCCTGGTACTCACTCCATAGACCAGGCTGGCCTTGAACTGAAAAATCTTCCTAAGTCTATCTCTTGAGTGTTGGAATTAAAATCATGTGCCACCACTACCCAACTTTCTTATAGAACCCAGGACCACCAACCCAGTGATGATATCACCCTCAAGGGGCTGGGACTTCTGCATCAATTACTAATTAAGAAAATACTCTATAGTCAGATCTTATAAAGACATTTCCTCAACAGAAATTCCCTCCAATCATATAACTTGAGCTTGTGTGGAGATGACATAAAACTAGCCAGGACATGGGCGTTTGAAGCTTTAGAATGAAGGGATATTTTCCTATTAACTTATTGTTGTCATTGTTGATGTTATTATTGTTGTTGTTATTGTTATTATTATTGTTATTGAGACAGGCTCTTGCCATGTAGCCCAGGCTGACCTAAAAATAATTATATAATATCCCAGGAAGGCCTGGAACTGACTGGTAGCTCCGGAGGCCCAACTCACCGTCTTCCTGCTCTCATTTCTGAAGTGTTGTGATTTCAAATATGGGCCACCAGATATGGCTCCTACCAATGTTTGAAGATTCCTTCCTTGTTATTTACATACAGCGAGAGAAGAGCAACAAGAAAATCCACCATTCCTGTTTTAAGTCACCTTTTCTAACCTCTGGTCCTCCTGAAAGTCAAAAACACACAAAGCAAAATATAGAACTACATTTTGGGGGGATCTTTTTGTTTTGTTTTGTTTTTTGAGACAGGGCCTTTTTCTGTAGCTTTGGAGCCTGTCCTGGAACTAGCTCTCATAGACCAGGCTGGCCCTGAATTCACAGAGATCTGCCTGCCTCTGCCTCCTGAGTGCTGGGATTAAAGGTGTGAGCCACCACTGCCCGACTGGGGGAGGGGTCTTTTTGGAAGGAGGTTATATTGTGTGCTTTGAAAACAGACGATGTGTGTGTAGTTCCTTTATTAAAATGGATCCAAAGTTCCTGTCTCAGTGTTAAAGTTCTTAAATGGCAAAACATTAGTGTGCCAAAGCACTATGTTACCCTGTTATTTGAAAATTTACTTCAAAATGAAGTACTGTTTAAACAGCACTCTTGTAAAACTGCTGTTACCTAGAAAGATATAAATGAGTTGGATCATATTCCCTTGGTGCTGCAAGTTTCCTTCCAGCTCTCTCTCAGGCCCATGTGCCCACCGTATGAAGGGTCATTGTCTGCCCCTGCCTACTTAGCTCATGTGAGCAACGGGATTTCTGCAATGAAGTAGAGCACACTCACTTCTCCTCGATGCCATTTTACCACCCAGGCACTTCTTTATTTTAGAAGCAGCGTGCAGTCGCTTTCCCTGGAGAAACCAGCTTTACTTGGGTTTTGTTTTTGTTAGCTTGCTTTGCAGCAACAGGTATAAAATCATGTGTGAGCATGTGAGTGAGTACTGCTCCACTGAACCGTGTCCCCAGCCCAGCATGTCTTATCTGTGTGCTTGTGGTCTCAGTCTGTGATAGATGAGATAATGGCTTTGGAAACTCATTTTGTCTTAGAAAAATATTGCACCTGGAATTAGGAAGATGCTTTGGTTAACAATCTTGTTCATCACAGGCTTTCTATGTCTTTAAATCCAATGTGATTTTGGAGCACGCGATATGTCTCTGTGAGTTAAGGCATTAGCCATGTGTGTCTATGTAGTGTGTCTGTGTATGGTATGTGTGTGTATGTGCATGTGTGTACCGTGTCTATGCCTCTCTGTGTGTGGTGTGTGTGTATGATATGTGTGTTTATGTGATATGTGTGTGTGGTGTGTCTGTGTGTGGTATGCATGTGCATGTGTATGTATGTGTGTCTATGCATGTATGGTGTGTGTGTCTGTGTGTGGTATATGTGTGTGGTGTGTGTGTATGCATGTGTGTACTGTGTCTATGTCTCTATTTGTGGTGTGTGTGGTATGTGCGTCTATGTGATATGTGTGTGTTGTACGTGTGTTGTATGTGTGTGCATGTGTATGTATGTGTGTTTATGTATGTATGTATGGTGTGTGTGTGTGTCTGTGGTGTGTGGGGGGGCCATGGCAGTGCATGTCTGTAATGCCTGAATTTAGAATATGGTGACAGGAGGATCAGAGGTTCAAGGTCAATCTGAGCTACACAAGTCCTAGGCCAGCATGAGTTCCATGAGACCCTGTGGTGTTTACAGTGTGTCACATGAAGAAGGACGCTGAGAGTATCAGAAGCCAAGGCCTTTACTTTGTCATTTGAAACAAGAAGTAGGGTGTGAGGGATTCAGAACCCCTCATGAGCAGTCACTGGTGACTGACAGAATTGTATAGTTTTGCTGAGTTACATATTTTTCTTAGTAATATTTGTAACACCACCACCAAAAACATTTAAAAATAGGAGGAAAGCTTTAGACTGTTTCTTCATTGGACAGTGTTAAATTTGGTGATGGGCTAGTAACATTGGACAATGTTAAATTTGGTAATGGGCTAGTAAGATGGCTCAGCAGTAAACATATTTGCTGCCAAGCCTGATGATCTAAGTTTCATTCCCAGACTCCACAATGGTAGGAGAGAATTGACTCTACAAATTGTCTTCTGACCTCTACACACATGATCTGGAACATACACAGATATACAACATACTCATATACACACCTAAGCTAACAATTTTTAAATTGAGAAACCTTTCACTGTTTTATGTAATAAATATTTTCAAGATTTACTGCTTGCCAAAGGCCCGAAAAAAAATCTATGTTCTTATCACCTTTAACTATGGATAATGAAATCTGAACGAAGATCCAGGACAGAATATACAAGGTCGAGGAAAAAGAACTTTCCTGTTCTGAGTCTTTACTGAAACATTTAGAAGGTCAAGACCTCAAAGTGTAGCGGGCTTCTGTGTGCCCTGTCTCCTTGATGTGACCACCCAGGTTCAAAACAATCCATACAGTGAGCATTTACTCAGAAATAAACTTTTATCATCACAAGACCCATTTGTAAGCAGATCATCAATATTTACAGTATTTATCCACCCATGCAACTTGGTAAATGTTTCTCTTCCTCCCTGTGGGTAAGAAACACTCAGATATATTCACTCATCATAGACGGATGGAGGGACATTTAATTTGTTTGATATAGTACTTGATGCCAGGGAGGTCACAGATCAGTAGTAGAGATGGGTTCCCACGCAGGTGCAGCATTAGCAGCAGCTAAGAGGCATGCTGGGAGCCACAATAGGAGGAGGGTCTAGTCCTGTGGAGACTAGGTGAAGGCTAAATCCTGCCTGAAGGGAAATGGAGAGAGCTGGTGGGGTGACTGTAGGCAGAAAGCAAAGGGCTGGGACTGCAGCTCAGTGGGAGAACATTCACTCAGCAAGTTCAAGTCCTAGGTCCATGCCCCAGCACTACAAAGAGAAAATAAAAAAAAGGCGACAAACAGTGCTCTTGCTTATAAAATTTAGTCGTAAGATAAATGTATGTGTTCATGCAAGCTTTTGTTATTTGAAAAAGAAACCCTTTCTACTGCAATGCAAAACAAGAAGGACAATGAGGCTAGGGAGATGGCTCAATGGTAAAAGCACTTGCTGTACGAGCATGAGGACCAGAGTTCGGATCTCCAACAGCCGTATAGAGCCAGGTGTGGGTGAGCATGTCTGTAATCCCAGTGTTGGGAGGTGGAGACATGTGGGTTCTGGGGGCTTGCTGCCCTGTGTCTAGCCAAAACGGTGAGGTTCACTAAAATACCTGAGGAAGACAACCAGTCAACCTCTGGCCTTCACACCAACATGCATGGAGTACACCCCATACACATGTAAACACACACTCATACTATACACATACAAAAGCGTACCACACACACACACACACACACACACACACACACAAACTGCTGATCCTTAAATTCTAGAGAAAGAAAGGACCAAGTCCAAGATTGTCCAAGTTAAAGCAAGCCGTATTTGGGTACACCCAAGACTGGCCAATGGGCTATCTATCCCTAAGTTGGGGTTTGAGAGAGCAGTCCCCACTGGTCTCTTGAAGTCTCTCTTGTAGGAGAGAGAAGTGTTCACAAAGCTGAGAGCGTTGGTGATTATTCGTAGTTAAAAGGATGCAATGAAAAGAGGAGGAACAAAGCAAGGATATACATCAATCAAGTGAATGGCCTTTATACGCAGTTTACAATAGACTTGCTATTGATTACAAATAGAAGCCTTAATTAGCAGAGACTTAACATAGGACAAATAGACCTCTCTTAGCTAGGATTTATCACCAAACAAACAGGAATGTCTTTTTAACTGTAAACAGAATTCTCAACCTGCAAGGTATATTTTAAACCTTCAAGGTATATTTTAAGTTTAGTTTTTTCACCAACTAAACTAAGGTTGTTCCTGTTTTGGCCTTACATTACCTGCACATATGACCACACATTCTTATTCTCTGTTTCTCGATTTCCTATCTCTCTATCTTCATCTCTTTCTCCCTCTCTTTCTCTATATCCATCTCCCTTTCCCACCCCCACCCCACCCCAGACCAAGAAACACAGCCCAAATCTGTTTTCAAGGGCCTGGCAAGACCACTGAATGGTTGAGAGCACTTGTGGTTCTTGGAGAGGACAGGGATTGGCTCCCAGCACTCACAATGGTCGATTCACAACTGCCTAGAAACCCAGTTCCAGGGGACCAGATACCCTCTTCTGGCCTCTCTGAGCACTGCACGAATGTGGTACACAGACCTACATGTAGGCAAAATATCCATAGACATAAAATAGAAGCAAATATTTTTTAAAAGGTAGTTAAAACGCACAGTAAAATTTTACTGAGTCAACTTTTGAAGCACACATGTTAATTAGCTTTGTATAGTTTCTAGGAATAAGGGGCATGTAGAAGGTAGATTAAGTTATAATGCAGTAAAAAAAAAAGAAAGGGCTGTTTTTAAATAACAGGATGGGATGCTGAGGGTGCCCAGTGGGGAAGGGCAGACAAACCTGACAACCTCAGTCCAATCCCCAGACCACAAAGTGCAGGCTGTCCTCTGACCTCCACACTTGAGCTATCATGTGTGTGTTCTTGAACATACACACAAACACACACATACACAACATACACACCATACATGCACATACCATACACACACACCATACATACACATACCATACACACACACACAGACCATACACACGTATTAAATACTATGCACAATAATAGTAGTACTGATGATGAAGATACATTTAAGTTACTGAAGAGAAAGGTGGTGCCATTTTATTTTCTTTCCCAGGTCCCTCTAAAGGTCACCATAGAGCACTGGTGTCTCTCCAGAGCAGGTCTTAGCTCTTCACTTTTACCTGGGGACAAGTGATCTCCTGAGTGTGGTCCTCCTAACAGGTGTACAGCTTTGCCCACAACAGGTGCAAGCCCACAGGTTCTCACAAGCCTAAGTCTCTATTAATGCCAATATCTGCCTTTTCTTCTGTCATTGCAGACTGAACTCTATTGATGTGAAGTACCAGATGTGGAAGCTTGGAGTCGTGTTCACGGACAACGTAAGCCTCTTTGGCTCTCCTTAGATGACTGACTCTGTGGAGCTCTTGCAGAGAGAAGGAGGTCACCTGAGGAAGCTAGCCAGACATCAATCAATGCAGTTAATAAGCATGCGTCTGAGAGAGACCCGAGCACAGACACTTTAGCCAGCCTATCTTGTATATCAATATAAGAAAAACTTGAAAATTTTAATTTATGTTTCACAGGGACCATGGTAGATTGCAAAGGTTTGTAGATGCTCAAAACATACCTAAATAAAAATTAAACAAATATTTGTGCTAGAGAGGAAGATGAGTAGGAGGAGGAATATTGGTCGTGAATAGATGGGTGGGTGGATGGAGAAACAACCGAAGCAAGGTATTTATGAAAATGTCATGATGAAATATATTGCTTCATGTACGTTTTTAACCTAATTTAAAAAATGGTGGTGCTTACTTTTTCTCCAAAATTAAGCACATTGAGTCGTTGTGTTCTTACTCTTGATTTATCCTTACCAAAAAGCCTTTAGACACTAAACATATGGCCCAAGTATATACTTAAACATGATTGAATCTAGCCATCCATTATCAAAAGCTGTCTCTGCACCTCACTGTTTAACACTGGTTTTTAGAGTGAATGTTCCAATTTCCTCGTCTCTAAAGTCTGTGACAACAGCAAATTGTCATCCCTCCATCCTTACCCCTCCACCCATCATCAGAGGTACTTCTGAGATCTTCACAACTTATCTTTTTGGTACCGTTCATAGCCACAGACTTAGAATACCAGCTTGCATGTATTTTCTCATCTAACGATGGAAAACTTCTCAATGAGCAGAAGCTGCCCAACTCCTGCTTCAGTTGGTATCTTCTACCCAGGCAGTATGTACACTCTGGCTTGGGCACACTGGGGACATTCTCCATGCCACAGTTCTTGCACAACCCTCTTTTTCCCAAGTGAGTCTGACCTTAATATTTTAATTTCTGTGGAGTTTCTTGTCATCCAGAGAACTTGGGTGTGCGTTAATCCTGAAGATGGCCTAGACAAGCTTCAGACATATTTCTGAGACCCCTTAGGCTGTCAGTCACTTGCAGTTTCATGGTTTCTGTTTGGCCAGTCACTTCTCACAGGTCATAAGGTCTTCAATAGTTTAGTTGGTCTCTGAAAAAGCAATGAAGGCAATAATCAGATGAAATGTGGGACTGGCAGTGGCATTTCTTATCATGCAAAGAGGGTAACTTTTAGTATAAATATGAGCAGAATACTAATGCTAGGAGTTGCCCGTTCTCCATCTGTCACACAGACTTACAGGGACCTCCATGTCAACCAACAGCACAGGGCATGACTAGTTTGTCAGTCATTGGCTTCTCCTTCCTCTCGTGTTCCCCATGTGTGTCCCTTTTCTCAGGCTTTTCATTGTTTGATAGCTTGTGAAATTATTCCTCCTTCATGTCCTAGGGCAAGTGTATCACTTCTAACCCTTCCTGCCAACTCCTCAGTGACTTTTTCGAATGCCATTTTTCTTTTCCTAGCTTCAGTCCCTCATTGGTTATGAAGTCCTGCATGGCCCCAGACACACCATTTTTCTTCTTGTTGTTCAAAGCTAAGATTAGAATCAGAACAACAGTTCTGCTCCTCTTCTATGAGTGGATGCCATCTGGACACAGCATTTGTAGGAGAAACTTGGCTCCAAGGAGCTGAAGCCAACACTGGGCTTCTATCCTGCATCTTCACTGCCCCCACCAAACATGGACATTTTCACCCTAACAGAAGTGGATCATTTACATGAATTACAGTTCAGGAAGCTGGAGAGATGGCTCAGCAGCAATCCAGAGCTCCTGCTCTCTTGCAGAAGACCTGGGTTTGGTTTCCAACTCTGACAATGGGCAGTTCATAACTTTCTGTAACTCCAGTTCCTGGGGAGCTGAGTCCCTTTTCTGGCTTCTGAGAGCACTGTGTTGTGTGCCCATACCTACACACAGGACACACACATACACACCACACACACACGGGAGGAGAGAGAGAGAGAGAGAGAGAGAGAGAGAGAGAGAGAGAGAGAGAGAAAGAGAGAGAGAGAGAATTAAAAAGCAATAATCCTTCAGGAGACTTCTCCAGGCAGCACCAGGTATGTAGTTAAGGTCACTACAAATGTTAGTGACATCAAGGAGTGCTTTGCTCTAGGACTTATGTTAGTTCACGCAAAGTGCAATGCTGCTTAATCAAACTCCTCGGGGACAGTAGATTTTAACTGATAGATTTAACAAGATAGATAAATGTGTGTAGATAAATGAAGAGCAGAGGAGAAGAGAAGGAATCAAAGTTGCAGGGTTCTTGGGTTGACTGCAGGCAAGGGTTCCTGCACCAAGACAGTCTTGTCCCTCAGTGACATTCAATGGCATTTCTTATGATCTAGCAGGATGTTCTTTGAAGTCTAGTGGATCCTTATAGGGCAGTCCCAACAACAAGGAATTCTCCATATAAAATAGCACCAAGCTCCTGCCGTCAGAATGTAGGGTGATCATTTATATTATTTGTGAGAGGGTGAAAACAGTTTGTGTAGTTAAAGGAAAAAATTACACAGAGCCTTTTATAACAAACTAAGTAAAGATAAAATGTGGCAAAGATTGAATCCGCTAATTAGATCTGAAGAATTATAGTCTAGAAAGAAAATGGTGAGTGTAGTGGTTAGCATGGAGAGAGTTGGCAGCAGCTCTTACCAGTTTGTTTTTCCTGTGGGGTCTAACACATCTTATCACTCTTTGCTCCTGACAGTCCTTCCTGTACCTAGCCTGGTATATGACCATGTCCGTTCTTGGACACTATAACAACTTTTTTTTTGCTGCTCACCTCCTTGACATCGCGATGGGATTCAAGACCTTGAGAACCATCCTGTCCTCAGTTACCCACAATGGCAAACAGGTAAAAGGTCATCTTTCCTTTAGAGGAACTAAAAACATTAAGAAAAGAGGCTGCAAATATAAATCCTGGCCTTAGGTGACAATATATGGCTTTAAAGACATCTCATGGCTGGATGGTCTGTGCCTTTAATATTATAAATTCTGATTAGTAATTCCAAAGACCCTGTAACCTGAGTTTAAGGATTGACTTGATGGATTCGCTGTGTGATCTTGGATAAGTGAATTAATATTTGTCAATATCAAATCCCTTTTTGGTAAAGTGCAACCAATAACAATCCCTTGTCAGCGTCTGTGAAGACTGAGAACAAATCCAGCAGACTCAGAATCATCTGTGTTAAGCACCGAGGAAACTAGTTTGTTTTGCTTATGAGACAGTGTTTGCTCCATCTGATACTATGCTGTGCCAAAAGCTGTTGCACAATCCAGATGCATTAGTTGCATTGGTAACAAGATTTAATTGCAGTTACATTTAACAAGGTATCTTCTCTACTTTTTTAATTGAATAAAATCTTAATGATCCTTTAAGCTTAACAACAGCATGCTGACATAGGGAATAACTGGTCTAGGTCCAGAAAACCCCCTGACATTCTGATGGGACTCAGCTGCTCATGCCGGGTCTCCATTACTGTGGCTTGGCGCAAAAGTATACTTGTACTTATTCATCTGTTGTTTCATGGGTCAAATTGGTGGTTAAAAATTCTGTGCTAATTATCTGAATTAATAGCTTCTCTATTATAAATTTTATCTACATTTTATAATACATTTTATAATCAGTGTCCGTCCAACCAGTGGAACGGCAGCCACCTTTACCATAATGCCATTACCATAATCCCTTCTTTTCTAAAGTCTGGCAAGTAGCTCCTACACATGTTACCTAAGGTTATGATAACACTGTGTCATGGCAATTCAAAGGCACCATGACAGACAGAACCCTGTGCACTCTGCTCACTTGCCACTTGGAGGGTTGTGACAGAGCTCCCAGCACACTGAACAGCTGGAGAGAAGGCACAGCAGATGGAGCACTTACTGCTCTTGCAGAAGAGGATCCTGGTTCAGTTCCTAGCACCCATGTTGGCTGGATCACAACTGCATGGAACTTCAGTATCATGGGATCCCACACTATCTTCTGGCTACTTCAGGGACTATACACACATGGCACACATACATACAAGCAGGTACACATACAAACACATAAAGACTTGGCTCATAATGCAGGGGAGTATGTTATACAATATCTTCCACCAGATAGTTAGAGGGTAGCAATGTGAGCCATAAAGCTGCTTTCTAATATGTATCAAGCTCAGCATAAAATACTTTGGCAGACTGATAAAGAAAATGTGCAAATGAGCTTCACTTGTGAGCTAAGAAGCTGGCAATAATGAGGGTATGAATCATACTGGCTTTTCGCCAGTAAGTCCAAGTGTGTTGGTAGAGCGCTTCCCTCCTACGCAGCTGTCAATCACACCGGTCATACAGCCTGTATTCCTAATATACGCTAAATGTCACTTTGCTTTCAGCTCGTGTTGACTGTTGGCTTGTTAGCTGTTGTTGTGTACCTGTACACTGTCGTGGCATTCAATTTCTTCCGGAAGTTCTATAATAAAAGTGAAGATGGTGATACGCCAGACATGAAATGCGATGACATGTTGACGGTAAGCTCCTGAACTTGTAATGAAGCCACCCCACTCCCCCCATCCAACTAACCGCACATCTCCTCATTCCCAGAGTAGGAGAGGAGGCACCAGGCACAATGAAAGGTTGAGTGGTTTCTCACACTACAGCCATTTTCATTTTAGCACAGCGTAAAGGACAACTCCTGTCGTTTACGTACCTGTGTTTGTTCAGCTCAGTAATTGGTAGACTTGCTGAGAAATATAGTTAGGGTTGGGAGCTATGCAGTCATGTCAGCTTGTTACTCATACATCCCAGGACAGCAGATAGGATGTTCTCCTGCAGAGTGTTTGGAAGCTTTGCTTTTGACTTGACTTGTTGACTTTACCTGACATCACTAAAATTTAAACAATATATCTTAACAGAGCTGATATGTTTGCTTTTATACTGAGTGTCTTGTCCTAAAAGTTCTCTTTTGGTCCTGGGAAAAGTTAACAGATGTTTCAGCTTTCCTGTTGTTGCACGTAACTATTGTATAACCTGCTTTTCAGATGATGGTTGTGTTTCTGGAATAAAATACCCTGACCAAAAGCTACTCCGGGTAGAGAGGGTTTATTGTGACTTACAGTACTGGAGGGGTAGAGTCCATCATGACAGTGAAGACAAGCAGCAGAGAAGTCATGAAGGCAGGAGCAGGAGGCCAACCAGCTACATTTCATCCATACTTAAGCAACAGCCAGTAGAGCTAAGAAATATGACCTCACAAGCCCTCCTCCAGAGACATATTTTCTCCAGTGAAAATCTGCCTTCTGAAGGTTCTGTAACCTCCCTGAACAGCACCACCAGCCAGAGAACAGGTGTTCAAACACAGGAGCCTATGGGGGACATTTCATATGCAAATCAGAAAAATTACTGTCCTTGAGCACTTAGGTTTGGGAGGGGAAAATTAAGACAAAGGATCTGTTGCTGGCCAGAGAGAGCAAAGCCTTTCTGTGAGCCATTCACTAAACACCTGCATGGTTGGGGTTGTGTGTGAATGTCAACGGCTGGAGAGGATGGTTCTAAAATTTCTCTCAAAAGGAAATGTCCCAAAAGAGTGATATGAACAAGATACTGACACTGTGATGTCTGTTAGGTATTTTTGCACTCCTTTGGAACTGAATAGAGTAACTCGAAGTACATATAAATAATCACAGAAATTAAACCATGATAAAGTTGCTTTCTACAATCATAAAATACAAAAAGACATCAATAAATGTAATTGACACCATGTACAAGCCCCTGAGGGGAAAATGGTAGAAATGAATGCCAGTCTTTCTATTCAAGTCAGTAACAATTAGGACACATTTGCATCCTTAAAATAATGACAGATTTTAAGAGAGAAAAAAGATGTTCTGTTTATATATAAAACCTAGAATCCCGTAAAACCCCAAAATGATTATTTTTGTGACTAACAAATGTAAATATTTGTCTTATAGACAAATGATAAATTGGGCAAAATGCAGTCACCGTGACAAGGAGGAGAGAATGTCTTTCCCTGGCACAGTTCCTATCAGGCCCTTGAACAGACATAAGCCCCGGCCAGCAAGATACTCAGTAGGGAAGGCATCTGCCTCCAAGCCTACAGCCAGCCAATCTGAGTTCAATCCCCAAGGTCCACATGGTGGAAGGCATGATACCTGAATGGTGTCCTCTGACCTCCACACCCATTCATGTCATACACCCCCACACACATAATATACAAATAGAAAATAATTTAAGTACTGTATAAACATTAGAAAAAAAGAAGACAACACACGAAGGGTCAATTATGTGGCTGGACAATGCACAGTAACATTAATTTATTCAGCTCTTACGTCTGAAAAAGATACCCAACTCTTACTGTAAAGAAAAAAATGTAGGCCAGAATAGCAGAAAACCAGAATTCATTATTAAAAATATTAAAGCTTGCAATAACTCCAGCCAGTGGGTTGATGGGGATGCTAGCACATTCCTCTTACTGGAAATCTTGAAAGAGATTGTTGAATATGTATCAAAGTCCATTTGTTATCAGCTAGCTGCTCTTAGCACGAGGCCCTGTGTGGCTCTCTTCAATCTCTAGTCACAGTACCTGGCATGACCCAGTTTTCACTCAATCTCTGTACATGTTTCCATTGTTTTCCTTCATTTTCCTTATGAATACCCTTGGCTTTCCTGGTTGGGCTTGTTTAGCAGTCGAGGATGTGAGTTCAGAAGGTAGAGAGACTTATGATCTCCGTGTCCCTTTTTCCTTGGCATTGCCAAGATGCTTGAGAACAACTTTAAGGCATGAGTTGTGAATCGTGGCCCGTGGTTTCAGAGGTGTCAGACAGTGGTGGTGGTGGAGAATTCATGGTGAGGAAGATCAGTTTGCATCTTGATGGCTACGAAGCAGAGCACAGTGGATTCGGAAGGGCAAGATGTCCTGGGGGACCTGTCACCAAGACCTACTTCCTCCATCAAGGCATCACCACTTACTCCCACCACATCCCAGTGATACCATCTGTCATGTTCAGATACATCCAAGGGTTCATCCACTCCTTCTATCAGAGTCCTGATGGCCCAGCTGTCTCTGAAAATACCCTTGTGGATACTTACATATCTTATGTGCTTCTTTATCGAATCAAGCTGACAAGCATACTTAACCATAACAGTCTCATTTTAGGATAAGGAAGTGGGCTCTTGGCTTAACTAGATCCTGGACGTCATCAGTTTGAGGGACTTTGAGAGTCATTAGCAAGACCATTGGTAGCTATCTCTGGTTTAGGCTTTTCTCTCTGCACATGGCATGAGATTTTTATCTTGTCTTTGGCTGTGCTGAGCTCTGTGAGGAAGGATCTCAGATGTCCCCTTTCTGAAAGAGAAAATAGTCTTTTGCTGTCATTAAATTTTAAATTTAAAAGTAATTTAAATTACTTAAATTACAATGTGGGTGGAGGGTTGTCGTCAGCGGGGACTTTCAACCTTTGGTTGTTTGGCTGCCGTCATTTCCAGCAGGTGGCGCTGCAGTCAAAGTTTTATAATTTCCATGACTCGTCAGCGATTCTTTTTTTCTTCCCAGATGATGGTGGTTTTTTATTCTAAGAATCTAATTAAACCCGCTCTGTCCTGGTAGGGTTTGAACTGCCTCTTCAAGAATGTAGGAGGAAAAAATGAAAATAACAGTCTACAGCCTGTGGTAAAACGGTGAGGGTAGCCGAGGAGATGGGGCATAGGGGGACATTTTTGCCAGGAAGCATGGGCATCTCCAGGGAAACTCTGCAAACCTGCAGGACCAGTGGAACACACCCCCGCCCCCCACTTTCTCAGATAATGAGGCTAAGAGGCAGCTTGGTGAAATTAGCTGCTCAGACAGATGTTGGAGATCACCCCTGTTAAGCAACTGATCTCACACATCTGACCTGACCTTTATCAGGGTCCCTGGCTCCTGCTTCCTGGTTCCCTTTGCCTCTGCCACACTTCCTCTGAGCTTCCTCCCATCACAGGCTTCCTCCCTCTATCTCTACTTCTGTCTCCTGCTCCTTCCCGGCCATTTCTTTTTTTCTTTTCTTTTCTTTCTTTTCTTTTCTTTTCTTTTCGGACTCTCTGGAAGAAATACAGTTTTTTTTTTTTGCCTCCCAAACTGCTTCTTCTGCTTCTACCCTAACTAAGCTCAGTCTATGAAGAAAAAATTTGGAAAAAAGGAATTCTTGTTTTTAGGAAAAGAATGATAATTTGACTGCTGAGCTCTAGATGCCAGTGGATGTCCACATACCTTGCCAGTGCGGCCATTATGAGCTTGTCTGGAAGGCCAAATAAGGGTGGGGAAAATCCCACTGAAATCCCAAGGACAAGCCTGTCAACTCATTAGCCGGGGCCAGGCAGCTGGGGCCATCACTACCACTCTCTGTGGCCTCAGTTTCACATATGAAGACTCACATTCAGAGAAGAGCATGGGACTTCATTTCTCCATGGTAAAAATAAGCAATGTGTGTGGGATAAAGTATTTAAACAAAAAACAGGAGTACACCATGAGAATAAATTATCCTTTATTTAAAAAAGCACTGTGGACAATTTTAGCCGCCAAGTTTTAAGGAATGACTGTCGTGTACCAAAGGGAGATGTTGGGTTTTGTTTTGTTTTGTTTGAGTGACTCTCTTCTACATTTCACACTTGGATGCAGACACAGTAAATGGCACCAACAATCTGGACCCCTGAGCCTTGAGGAGACTGGGTGTGCAGATAGGGCCTAAACCAGCCCCAGTATGACAGTATTAAACCAGCTCTCTCCAGAGGACTCTCTTGGCTTCTCTGCCACAAAGAGTCTTTTCTAGGCTCCAGAATAGTCCTGCTGGCTCCAGGGGGTTTATACGGTAGTGAGGGTTCAGGGCAGCTGTCACGATATTTTTGGCTTATTGTATATCTGGCTGGCACAGTACCTTTATGGGTGTGATGGTTAAGATTGATTATCAAGCTGACAGGATCACATGGGGATGGAACAGTGGGCTGTGAACCAAGTGCAGAGCTGTAGGGGGCTTTACCCCTTTGCTGTGTAGGGAACAACTAAGACTACGTTGGGGCTAATTTTGGAAGGCCTGTAGACTTATGTTCCCAAAGTATGTGCTTTGGAAGAGGATGGGGAAGGACACCACGTGGCACAGAGTGTGCACAGCAAAGACCTGGAGCTGGGGATGGGGTAGCGGTGGGGAGGTGGGGATATGAACGTTGAAATGAGAACTTACAGATGAGTGGGGCCCAGAGTACAGGGGTGAGGTGGGAAACTGACATTGTCTTGAATGAAGTTAAAAATCTAGACACTGTGAACCAAGGACTCTCAAATTGACTTGACTCTGTTCCCCCGGGGACATTTGTTATCCAGAGCCATTTTTTCTTTATTATTATTACTATGGAGAAAGTCACTATTAGAAACTAGTCAGTAAATGCACAGTATGGCCCCACCACAAGGAAGCACTCAATCCTTATATGTATTGAGTATTATGGTGTATTATGAATGTATGTGAGAATGGTACTGATGCTGAGACCAAGCCCTGTTCCAAAGACCCTCCAGCAAAACCTCTTCCCTGTTCACCATACCTCAGCAGCTGTAGCAGGTATTGGCTGCCCTTCCTCCTTATCTACCCACACCATTTTCTTCACTCTCCTAGACACTGAGTAGAAAAGGTCTCTGCCTCCCATTCATGAATTCTAAGTGAGAGGAGAAGCCAGCAAGTCTGTCTTAATCTAGCTCTATTTCTACGAGTCCCTCTTTCCCCCCATGAGGCTTTTACTTTCCTCTTCCATGTCTGTACCATTGTGGACATAACCAGATAATACAGATTTGTATAGCTCAAGGCCCTGTAATGTGACTGTCATACAGTGTCATCTCATGTGCTTCAAAGCCAAGGTGCTAATGAAGCCCTTTTATTTCTCTCCCAAGTGACTCAAATGCTCTAAACCAAGTGAACAGTGTGGAGTTTTGATTAGGAGATAGTGGTGTGTACAAACTACATATTCACATCTCAGGGAAAAGGATTAAGACTGAAAGACAACCCAGAGAACAAAGATCCTTCTCATTTAGAACGAGGATCAGGCACTAGAGAGAAAGCCTCATGCCAGTGGCACGTCAAGGAGGGTGGTGACTCTCACGAGTGTCTCTATCCCTGTCTTCCAGTGTTACATGTTCCACATGTACGTGGGCGTCCGTGCTGGAGGGGGCATTGGTGATGAAATTGAAGACCCAGCGGGGGATGAGTATGAGATCTACCGCATCATCTTTGACATCACGTTCTTCTTCTTTGTGATTGTCATCCTTTTGGCCATCATACAGGGTAAGCCATACCCAGCTGCGGCTCCTGGGTATCTCAACCTTGAGTCACCTGCTGCTGAAGCCAGAACGCAAGGTGGGCTGACAGTATCATGTGTTCTGCCAAGGCCTAATGGAACCTTTTCTTCTGGTATTTCTTCCTTGTAAAATCTCTAGGTGGGAAATAAAGAGGTATGTGTTGATGTAAACAAAGAAGCGAACAAGCAAGCACAAAAGCCTCATAGCTTTTACCCTAAAGGGAATAGGAGGTAGCTTATTCTTGAGCCAAATTTGAGTGATTGATCATGGCCTGGGAACACAGACCTGAATCCTATGTTCTAACATGGAAGTGGTTTTGTAAAGCTTTATAGTTTTATAAAACAGTGAAGGTGTCACAAATCAAGGCAAGTTTAAAAGACCCCAGTAAGGACCTCAGAGAAGTGGTTCCAGCAAGATGGAGCTTTTCTATAGGTCTCAGATGCTGTCTGATGACATTTCTAGCTTTTAGGTAGGTTGAAGCTCAGGTCTGATAAGTTAATAGATACTCAAAGGGTTTTAATCTATTAGCCACAGAATGTTAATTCCCACACAAAAGTGAGGAAGAAGCAAGGCTGGCTGGTCAGTATGCTATGGGAACTTGTCTCTGCCTTTTATGGGATTGCTCTACCAAGTGCTGGGATAACAAACACTGCCGTCTCCAGCTTTTTTTACCTTCTAAGAATCAAAAGTGCACTTCATTGACTGAGCTATCTTCCCAGCCTGTTTGATTTCTATTTATGAAAAAAAAAGCATTCTACAGGGGTTGACTCCTTATCCTGCCACTTTACCAGCTTTGAAAGTGTGGAGGAGGGGTGAATCATTCATCCCGAGGCAATAGTTCAGGTTATACAACTCTCTAAGTTCTACCATTGTGGAGAGCCTTCAAATAAGGGCATCAGTTCAAGTCCCCTCTTTAGTACTTGATAACTGATTAGCTCATCGTGCACAATCATGTCACTTCCATTGGTGACTCCCTGCTATGTGCCTGTTATGTCTAGTAACTCATGTTACCCTCCCTGCTATTATGAGGACTATGCCAACACTTTTACATTTTACGTGGGAACTAACTAAACTATGGCAAGTCTTGGTAACTTGGCCAAAGTGTGTCACTGCCCAGGCTGGGGTTGGAATCCATAACTAGACTGAGCATATTGGGGACATTGGGCTCAGAATCTTTTCCTGAAACCACAGAGCAGTGTCAAGCAGCAGTTTTTCCTCTTCCTCTGGCTGAATTGTAGTGATATCTTTTTCTTCCAGAAAGTCATTCCTGTTTTTATTTTGTGTTTCCTAGTTAGCACATTGATCCCAGCTTAAATTGAATGACTGTAAATATGACATTAACCTTTACATTCCACAGGTGTGACATGATACTAGTAATGCACACAGATAAGTACAAAGGGTTCATAATCCATATGCAATGTCTTTATAGAAGGCAGCATTATTGCTTTATAAGAAGAAAAATTTGGGGCTAGAGAGATGGCTCAGCAGCTAAGAGCACTTTCTGCTCTTCCAGAAGATTGAAATTGAGTTCTCAGTGCCATGTAGGGCAGCTCACAACTGTCTGTAACCACAGCTCCATGGGATCCAGCACCCTCTTCTGTGCTCTGTGGGTATCTACATACATGTACATATATACACTCATAGGCATACACACATACACATGAAAAGAATAAGTCATTTTTAAAAAAGAATAAAAAGTCAAAACATTTGGAAGTAGTAGTTGGGAAGTCACAAAACAGAAAGGAGGCAAAAATTCAACAATTCTACATATCAAACATTAATTCACATTTGATAAAATTATGGGGGGTTATGAGGTTGATACATATTTCTCAGTCCATACAATAATGTTTTATTAGATTATCTTTTGGGGGATTTCTGTATTTTACAGCCATAAATCTCAACTACTCCTTTCCCCCTGCAGTAAGTAATAATATAGCTTGTGTGCATGCCAAGTTCCTTAGAATTGTTTTTTCTAGTTTGTCACTTCATTTTAAAATGCTTTTCTAGTGAACATCAGGTCCGGTCACTGTGTGTTCTGCTCCCAGGGAGAGTCACTTCCCTAGCAAGAAGCAGCCAGTGTGACCTCATATTTCTGCCATGTTCTGAATATCTCCTAATGAGGTTATGTAGTCTCATTTGCCTGGGAAGGAATATCCAAGGAGATATGAGTTGAATGATTGTTTGTAGTTAATGGGGATCATGTAAGTTCTCCTTTTAATACTAGGTTTGATCATCGATGCTTTTGGAGAACTCAGAGACCAACAAGAGCAAGTCAAGGAAGACATGGAGGTGAGGCATTTGTGGCTTGGGTGTGGTAGTGCTATAGATGATATTAGTTCCTCAGTGATCACTGAATTCATTTGAAGCTGTATGTAGTTACTGTGATTTTAAAATCCTGATTGAAGGGAGGTTCTGCTTCACTTTGGCTCCTGGTGCAGACCTTCAGTGTTAAGCATAGATCACCCATTGGCACTGTGTATAAAGACAAATCCAGATGCAAGAAATGCAGAAAGATGAAAGAGGCTATTCCTAGACATATCTATCAATTGATTTAATACCTGGACCAGCACCTGACCATAGGGTGGCTTTTTCAAATCACTGATGAACACCTCATAACTGATCTAAGATTTGTACCTATTTTGTTTGGGTAATAGACTTTGCTTGGATTACTGGCAAGTTTTCAACTTCAGTTGAGAACACAGTTAATCCTGCTTCACTAATTACTCAGTGTCATGAACAGGTCAATCACTGAGTCTAGATGTGTGCATGTCAGCTAAAGAAAAAAATAAAGATATCACTAATTAGCTATTAATGTCCCATCCTCCTGTTAGAACCCATATCACTTAGGAAAACCCCAAGATATAGTTACGATAGCAGTTAAATTTGTTCTCTGGGGGCATGGCACTATCACAAAGTGATGCTTGGTATATATTGAGCAAGTCATATACTGAGCTTCTTTCAACAGCGTGCTGTGTAGCATTTTTGGGGGAGATGTGAACAAATGCCTGTTCATCTCCAGTAGGACACTACATCATGCCAAAGAAGTGATTCCACCCAAGTCTAACTTGGTGGACCGATGAATTCATTGGGATTGTTTACAGGAGTTTGGGTGAAGGGTTGCTTACAGAATTGTGGTTAAGAAGGTTACTTTTACAGCAGCATCAGTGAGGGGTTGCTTACATGAGCCAGGGTGACTGACAGCAGTTACATCATTGAAAGGCCCACCGTGATTGGGTGATACTTTAGGACATCTGCATCCCTAGAGCTCCCAGTCCAATTTGCAGCTGCCCCAATCCCGCCCTGCTAATCTAACATAAGGGAAGGGTCTGTTGAGCCTGTAACTCTCTCAGCTTCCTGATCCTGGCAAGTTCCTGTGTCCATTAAGTTTCTGATAGGTTTCCTGAACTTTCTGAATTATACGAGCAGTTCTTCTTCTTCCAGGAGGGATTGGCACTATGGAGAGGTAGTAATTCCATATCCCAGTGGACACTGTTTTCATCCTCTGCTCTCCTGGGCCTTCTCTGACATTCTGTTTTCTCCCCTTGTCTTCTAGACCAAGTGCTTCATCTGCGGGATAGGTAATGACTACTTTGATACGGTGCCGCATGGCTTTGAAACACATACGCTACAGGAGCACAACCTGGCCAACTACCTGTGAGTGGCCCTCACAGGGTCTTCCCCTTCCCCAGGAGCCCATTCCCTCCCATTGCTGTAAACTCCAGACGCGGGCGGTGGTCAGACTCCTGCAGACTCCTACACCCCTGGAGTAGGCTGCCGTAAATTGTTAAGCTGTCCATATTCATGCTGAGGGATCCAGAATGGGAGTGGAGTGGCATAGAGCTTTGCAGAGAAGCCTGGCCATGTTTTGTTTTTTTCAAGACAGAGTTTCTTTGTAGCTTTGGAGCCTGTCCAAAACTAGCTCTTGTGCACCAGGGTGGCCTTGAACTCACAGAGATTTGCCTGCCTCTGCCTCCTGAGTGCTGGGATTAAAGGCATGTGCCACCACTACCCGGCCCAAGCAGGAACCTTCTTGATGCAAGTCTGAGACATGTGGATCCTCCCTCCTCCCACATTCCTATTTTCTCATCCCTACCCTTTTGTTGACCTATAGAACTCTCTGGGCACTACAGAAATCAATTAAAAACTGATCTTTGTTGTTTATATTGACAGTAATATAATAGTTGTTTTTTGTTTTGTTTTGCACAGTCATACAAGTAAGTATGTGTATATGTATATGCATTTAAGTATAGGTATATCATATATATATATGCATACATGCAAAATGAAAATCTGGCCTTTCTGTGGGACTAAAACAAATTACAGTTTATCAAACTATTATTCTTAGTTTCAGATCCAATTTTAATATCAGATGGAGAATATATTTCAGGTAACATTGGGGGAAGTGGCTGAACTATACTCAATTAAACTGATAAAAATATAGAATTTATGAAGCTAGTCTTCAATTAAAATTTGTCTTTGTTGATTTGAGTCTGACCAAAAACAATGGTTGTAAATACCTTTAATCCCAGGATTAAAGGATCTCTGTCTATATAGTGAGTTCCAAGCTGGCCAGGGTCACGTAATGAGACTGTAATCCTAAGAAAAAGAAAAATAACTCAGACATAAAATTATGTGTAATATTAGACCAGCCATCTCAGAGAATATGCTTATTTCTTTCTGGTACATTGTAAATTAATTTTCAAAAACTGTATTTGTGGTGTTTTCTCTGTTTCTATAATCCAGTGCAACCAGGGTGTAGTATGTAAGCATCTTTCCTATGTGTGCTGGTGTTTTCCCGTGTAGTCCAATCCTGACCAGTTTCTCTGTCTCTGTAGGTTTTTCCTGATGTATCTCATAAACAAGGATGAAACGGAACACACAGGACAGGTGGGTGAAGTGATGTTCAGAATGAAAGGACAGACAAGAGGTGATAAATGGCCATTTAGCATTCAGGAAGGATTGCTTCAGGGAGCTAGAGAGACGGCCTAGCAGTTTAGGGTGCATTCTGCTTTCTGGAAGACAGAGGTTTCGGCACCCACATATCAGCTCACAACTACCTTTAACCCAGCTCCAGGGAATCCAGTGCCCACTTCTGGCCTCCACGAGCACTGCATTCGTGGGCACATAACCACACAGACATCCATATTTTATTTAAAAAGAAACATTGTCTTTAGATATTAATCATGTTACCTTGAGATAACATTCCTTTGTATGAGATGACTATTAACAAGACTGCCTCCTCTGAAACAGCAAAATTCTAATTTCACATTTAAAAATAATCTTTCAACTGAAAATAGTGGGTTTATTTATGATACTCTCCCCTCTTCTGCAAAAATTGTGTTTATCATATGACCTATACTTTCAAATGAATTGTTTACATTATTATAATTGGAAAAATTTCAATGTCTAAGGTTTTCAGGAAAATTTGAAATTCCCCTTCTGGGATAATAGTTTGAACTTGAAGATGGATAAAATTAATAATGATAATAAAGAAGAACCCTAGAGAATTATAAATATGTTTTTATCATCATTATATTATTGTCCAGCTGAAGATTTTTGGTTTAAATTTGAAGATTATTTGTTTATCATTGAAGGTAATTTAAGTGGAGCTATCTGAATACAATTGGACTTTTCCAGTTTTATCTGCTATATCAAGAGAGTTAAGTGTTTTCTTCTAGTCTGCCCTGTGTTATCACGTAGAGTTTGGAGACCAGGCTAACACATTGATTTCCTCTGTTTACAGGAATCTTATGTCTGGAAGATGTATCAAGAGAGGTGTTGGGAGTTTTTCCCAGCAGGGGACTGTTTCCGGAAACAGTATGAAGACCAGTTGAATTAATATCATACCTGGGTTGTCTCTGAAAACCAAAAGCAATCTCTCTCTCTCTCTCTCTCTCTCTCTCTCTCTCTCTCTCTTTCTCTCTCTCT
>LOJH01010950.1:22669-32999 GCA_001685095.1 Ellobius talpinus
GCTTTGGAGCCTGTCCTGGAACTTGCTCTGTAGACCATGCTGGCCTCGAACTCATGGAGATCAGCCTGTCTCTGCCTCCTGAGCGTGTGCCACCACCACCACCACCATCTGGCACTTTCTATAAATTTTTTGAGGAAGATTATGTATATTTTATTTACTAGGTGTATTTTATATGCAGTGATAGTCATCCTTGAAGATTTTATTTTTATGAATTCTGGTAAACTTAGTCATGCAGCCATTGTCACTATCAAAGTACATACAGTGTTCTCTTGGGCTCCTTTGAATTAGGCCTCTCTTCTTGTTCCCATTTGCTGGCCTTTCCATAAATGCTGCAATACATACCTTTTTGAATCTGGTTTCTGGTGCAGTTCCTTTGGGATTAATCCACTGTGTTTTGTGTAATAATTAGTAGTTTATACACTCACTATTATTTGTAGTTTATACACTCTTTTTTGATGAGCATTTGGGTTATCTCCAGTTTTTGATATTTGTAAATAAAGCTACAATAAAGATTTATTTGTGGACTCTTATGCATAGTTATGTTTTTATTTCTGTAGGGTAAATAAGTAGAGGTGGGATTGGTGGACCATGTAGTTAAATGTATGATTAACTTTATGGGGAACACCAAAGTTTCTCAAAGTAGTTGTTGTATTTCCATCAGCAAAGACTATATCTGCTTCTTTCTACACCTGGTATTGTCAGATTAAGAACCCCACCAAAGTCATGTCAGGAGGTGTGCAATGGTCTATCTTTGTGATTTTAATTTGTACTAATGGATTGAGTGTTTTTCATTGTGTCTTTGTCCTCTGAACCTCTTTGATGGATTTTGTAAATCTTCGCCTTTTCTTTTTCTGGTGACTGGGATGGAACCCAGGACCTTGTTTATGCTAGGCAAGTGCTGAACCACTAAAGCCACAACTCTGGCCCCTTTCATTTATTTATTTTTTAATTTAAAAATATTTGTTTATATATTTTTATATAGCTAGGTGTATGGTCTGCACATATGTTGGCACACAAGAAGAGGGCATTGGATCTCATGAGATTATGGTTATAGTTTTTTTTTTTTGAGTTGTCATGTGGGTGCTGGAACTTGAACTCAGTACCTCAAGAAGAGCACCCAGTGTTTTTAACCATTGAGCCATTTCTCTAGCTCTAATTTTTATTGTCTTTCTGAGTTTGTTTGGAAAGTTCTTCATCTCTTACCAGCTACAGGTTCCCCACAGGTCAATGTATTTGAACATGTGATCTGAAGCTGCTGGTGCTGTTTTGGGAGGTTATGGAGCCTTCAGGAAATGGGGGCTGGCTGATGGAGTTAGGTCACTGGAGTTAGGTCACCTTTGAAGATATGCCCAGGGGCTGGAAAGATGGCTTAGTGGTTAAGAGCACTGACTGCTTTTCCAGAGGACCCGGGTTCAATTCCCAGCACCCACACGGCAGCTCACAGTTGTCTGTAATCCCAGTTCCAGGGGCCTGACAGCCATGGCAAAAACACAAATGCACATAAAATAAAAATAAATAAATTTTTTAAAAAAGAAAATATACGCAGACATGGTTCAAGTCCCACCCATTTTGCATCCTGTTGTCTCAGCAGTGTGTAACCATAGCCTTGCTTTCTCTCCCTCCAGACTGCCACTCTAAATCACTCTTTTCTGCCCTCATAGACTGAAAGGATATAATCCCTAGAATAAATCCTTCCTTAGGCTTTTCATGTCAGGTATTTTGTTATCATGAGAAATAGAACTAATACAGCAGCCCCTTTTTACATGTGCATTTGCAAGTATTTTCTCCCTTTTGACACTAGTATAAATAGAAATGCAGCTTTTTAGTACACAGAAGTGTCGTATTGCTGTGATTCCACAGGGAGGATGCATATTTGTGAGGGAAGGAACCTTGTGCAGAGGTGGATCTCTTTCTTGGGTTCTGCCTCTCCTCAGTGGCTAGGAAAGGAAAGGAGGGCTGAGGGTGGTGCTGCTCAGAGCCTTAGATGGTAGGGTTAGCATGCTAAGTGCAGTTGTGGGGAGAATGGCTGCTAAAACTTTTCACAACAGAAAGACGGACCAGGAGGCTTTGACAGAGCATGCAACCCAGATCAGATCTTACAGTGAACTGAAGAGAATTTTGGCAACTATTGCTCGACTTCTTCATCTGTTAGCTAGGAGTTGGCCTTAGGAAGGGATGGGGCATCCTGAAGAACAGGTGGGTCATGGAGTGGCTAAGTTAGGACAGCAGTAAGGAAGACTGTGAAACAGGGAGGAGGTGAAAAACTAGGATGTTAAATACATAGTGCTGTTTTTTTAAGACTATCCTTGCTGGGCGGTGGTGTGTATGCCTTTAATCCCAGCACTCTGGAGGCAGAGGCAGGTGGATCTCTGTGAATTTGAGGTCAGTCTGGTCTACAGAGTGAGTTCCAGGACAGCCAGAGCTGTTGCATAGAGAAACCTTGCCTCAAAAAGGCCAAATAAATAAATAGATAGATAGATAAAAAATTGTATTGATGTAGTATTTAGTATAATAACAGTAATAACAAAAGCACAGTGGTACAGTTAGTGACTGAACTGGGAATATTTTGATTGAAATGAGATTGGAATATATCTTGGGTCAAACAAACTGCAAGAGATCAAAAGAGAATTCATGTTGGCAAGCAAGGAAGTTTGTTTTTCCTGAGACTGAAAGGAAATACAAGAGATTGTAGGCCTGGATTATGCTAATTATAATTAGCTGTGAAAACACAAACTCCCAAGGTGAGGATTTGCTGGAGTTCAAATTGCCTTTGGGTTAGCAGAGTTTTTACCTAGAGGGCCTGACAGTGGTACTGGGCTCCTTGCCTCTACATTTTCCTAATCCTTCATAACAATGAGGAGTGTTTTGTGAAGTTACATTTCTATTTATAAATGCCAAAACTGGGATTCAGAGAAACTAGATGACATGGCCAAGGTCATATGACCAGGAAGTTGTTGAGCTTAGATTCCCTGTGAGGATTGCAAGGTGTCCCAGCATGCTTTTCCTCTGCTGTGTCAGTGTTAATTACGGTGTCATTTATAGGCTGGTATTATTTCACTTACTGTTTATTACCAGTTCAGACAGGATAGGTACAGAAATTGAAAGCACTTAGAAACTCATAGAATTTGGCCATAGTTTTGTAAGTGTGCAGTCCTATAAGACCATGTGTCTTTGAATTTTTCTTTGAAAGTTTGATTTCACACTTTTAGTAATACATTTTAGTTCATTTTAAGAAGACAAACAATAATGCTATTCACTGGTGGTTAGAAACCTAAAAAGAAAAGTTTTTCTTTCTTTTTTTTTTAAGACAGTTGTTCTGAGAAGCCCTACTGGCCTTGCCGTAACCTAGCCGTGGATGCCTGTTTCAGCAGTTTTGTATTGACACTTTGACACTTGGTTGGTGGAGTTCTGAGTTACTGGTGAGAGGCAGGAGGGGAGAGGTGAGGACCAGGGGAAGAATGTGCTCTGAGCCTGGCTCTCAGTGATGGCAGTAAGGTGAGGGTTGCTCTATCTTCTATGGTCAGGAATGCCCAGCTCGCTGTCTTTTTGTAGAACCTTAACTTGCTTTTTATTAGACTCAGTGATTCTAATTACTGCCAGTGATGCAGAAGGAACGAAGCGTAGGAGAAGGAAATCATAGAAATGAAGTTGATTGAAAATGGGAGTTCAGAAGACACACACACACCATTACCCTTGAGGTGTTTCCCTTTAAGAAAAAGGCTGTATTTTTGGCAGAGCCAAGCGTTTTGATTGGCCCCTTCTGCTGTTTGCCAGAAGAATCCTGACCAGTCCAGTTTTGTTCAGAGTTGGTTTGGGAGTCAGCCCAGCAGCCAAGGCTCTGGATTTAATTTGAAGTGTAATGTTTCAGAGAGGGTTGCACCCGGCAGACGTGCCCCCTACTGTTCAGTTTTCCACTGTCCCCCAGGAGTGTACCTTTGCTGTGTTTAGAACACCCTCCCCAACCCCACTCTGTCATGGAGCCTTTCTGAATTTCTGAGGTTTTTGTCAGTATGGGGAGGAAGAATGTTAACTACCTGAGGAGACTGTTGTTAGGGACTCCCATGTAGTTCTGTGGAAGAAGAACCATCCCACCCCTGTTACTCAGGACCTGAGGCTAAGGAATGTTCTCTAGGACTGGACAAATTGAGTTTCTTTACTTCTAGCTGATCTAGGCGCTAGATGAGTTTCTGTTTTGAGGAAAGCATCTTGGCTATTGACTGGAGATGGGGCAGGTGTGGTATGTAAGTGGACCCTCTTGCCAAAACTCTCCGTTTCAGCTGTGGCAATCTCTGCCATCTTAGTTGTGTCCGAAGGCAAGGCTGCCAGCAAATAGCAATTTAATCCCCCAAAGTGTAGTTGCTAGAACTCAGCCTGAGGCCAGGAGCTGGCTCCTGACTACCTAGGTGTAACTGGTGCCCACTGGGGTCACAGTTGTGGTACTCTGCTAAATTTGGCCTGATGTGGCTTATTAGGTCTGCCCCTCTGTGTAGACAGAGACTGCTTGTTTAACATTCATCAACACTATGGGGAGGTTAGACAGTTTATAGTGCCAGCCTGAACATCTCATGGTGAAACAGTTTTCAGATTTGTTAACTCTTGTAACAGATACTGAAGGCAAAACAAAACAAAAATACCTACTTTAAAAAGTACCACTTGGGGCTGGAGAGATGGCTCAGCGGTTAAGAGCACTGGCTACTCTTCTAGAGCGACCCAGGTTCAATCCCAAGCACCCACATGGTAGCTCACAGCTGTCTGCAACTCCAGTTCCAGGGGATCTGACACCCTAAAAAAAATCCTCCCCCTTTTCCCTCTCTTCTTTCCTCCCTCTTCCCCTCCCTTCATCCCTTCCTTCCTTCCTTTCTTTAAAAAAAAAAAGTACCCCTTAAGGAAGGCTTGGCGGAGCACCAGTGACAGGACTCCCAATAAGTATCTATTGTACACAGCACATACGTCCTCTCTTGGTACTGAAGACCACTTAAGATATCTAATACATTGTCACACTGTGTAAATAGTGGCTATTAAATTGGTGTATTGTTTAGGAAATAAGGACAGAAAATCTGTATATGTTCATAGCAGGTGTAGTGTTTTGGTTTTGTTTCCCTTAGATATTTCCAGTTGATGGTTGGTGCAGGAGTGGAACCTGCATGAACTAAAATCGCCTTCCAGCACTTGTGCCTCTCCTTAGCCTGTAGACTCCTGGGGTATAGGGTGGTTCCTTAGTCTGCTTTCTTCTCAGTCTGGTCTTGGTAAATTGGCCTTAAGTAATTTAGTTACATAAGAAGCTTTTAAACTGAGAACAATGGATGGAGTGCTTTCTGTGGCTTATTTGTAAATTTAGTTCTTGGTGCTGTACTTCTCTGATAGTTGTTGGGTCCAGGGGCTAGTAGACACTTCTTCCTTTAACCCTGTACATACCTGCCTTGGGCTGTTGGTCTCTCAGGTTATGAGAAGGACCTGAACAGGAGTTTTACTAATTAATCGACAGGCTGCGTCCATTCCTCTGTAATACACTTAACTATCTATAGCCTGGAGGGAATGAGAAACTGCCTAGAAGTATGGTTCTCATCTATGCTTCTGTTTAATTAAGTATGAGGAACTGGAGCAGTTTCAGTGCATTCTGAAAGAGACTGCTGTGCACATTTTACTCTGTTAAACATAGAAACCTGGAAAGTTAAGTAACAGCTACTAAATGATGGCCGAGATTGTTGTCAAGACTCAGATTTCTTGAGCTGAGTCCCAGGCTTTTTCTACTCTATCAGGATTCCCATTTTTAATAGAAAGCATCAATAAAAATTGACTTCCTGATGAAACAAGTGTTAATAATTAACTCAAGATTATTCCTTTTGAATGCTAGGACAACTATACAAATCTTTTTTGTACTTTTTGCACAGTTTAGAAGACAGGATAAATGTCAAAAGTTTCACAAAAGGATATGCTTCAATTATAGCTTTAAAAAAGTGGAGCAATATTTGAATGTCTAAATATAGCATTTAAAAGTACTAATTGTTAAAAAGAATTTTGATTGCATGAATGCTTTAATTTTGTTGGGGTTGCTGGGCCCTGAGAGGATGCTAGCCGCTAATCATATGGGTCTCCTAATTATGGCTCTCAGGAAGAGATGGAGAAGTGAAGTTTTCTATTCCCCTTTGTCATCCCCCCTTCCTTTCTTTTTTTGTCTTAAGAGAAGGCCAACTACAAGCCTGGTCCTAACTGATTCCAGATGGGCTTGCTACAGTATAAAGGTTTTCAGTGTGTTTGGGCTAAGGCTGACTGTGAGGGCCCCTGAGTACTTCCTGTGCAGCTCTGCAATTGTATTCACCTAATAAGAAACAGCCCTTACTGCTGAAGCCCAGAGCGGCCATGTTGGTGTCCTGTCTTTGTGCCTCAGTCTCTGAACCACCCTGTCCTCTTGCTTGCTTTCTTTACCAGCCTCTTCTTCTCCATTGTTTTCAGGGGACTCAAATGTATGCATATTTCTTATGGATGAGAACAAAGAAGATTATGACTATTTTAGGACAGCCCTCTCCCCCTTTTCTGGATCTGAGGGGAGTTGGTTGTCATGTAAATTAGACCAGAAAAACCAAGGCCCTTTTTATTTTTAATTTTCAAAGCATCCTGGCAGTCTTCCTAAAGAGTCCAGAATACTGGTGTGTGGTGGTTTGTTCACTGGAAGCACTCACTGTGGACCACAAGCTGTGTCTGTGCCAAAGGGCAAGCATGACCTTGAACTCAGAGGAAGGTGTTTTGCATTCAGACCCTGGGCAGTGTTGTTACCAAGGAAGTATACCTGCTGTACTGTGTGACATTGGCTTGGATTTGGCTGTCCTTTCAGCCGCTGCAGTGTATCTCAGGCCTGCCCGGCTTAAAAGAGGATTCTGTGATGCTCTGCTATAAATTCTGTGAATTATTCTTTGGGGCCTTCTAGATGCCATCAAAAACATTTATGTATATACTTTACTTTCTATTTTGGTTCAAGTGCCTAATGACTGAGGGTGTGCTGATTTCAACTCTCAGTTTTTTTAGATCTAGCTGATGATTGCAGAAACTCTGCCATCCCTAGGGTTTATCTGGGCCTTTGCAGCCGAATTCCAGTCTGTTTAGCTTAGTTGTTAGAGGAGATCTTATGGAAGCCTGTTTCTCCTTCCTTCGTGTGGGTTCTGGTGATTGACCTCAGGTCAATAGACTTGGCGGCAAGTGTCAGTACTCATGGAACCATCTGTGTGGCCTTCCCCTCAGATTTTTCTTGAGTCAAACATGAACTGTATCTGATGAATGAGTAGTAAGATTTACTATCTGGATGCTTCGATGTTCATGATTGGTCAGAGTATTTGAAGTGGAATGCCTTAAGACAGGTCATTTATTATAAATGAGCCCTAGCTTTGCAGCTGAAGGAGATTACCCATATTTAAACACCCATGACTTGTAGTGTTCTTAGGTGACCAATAGGATCCTCTTTATTATTATTAGCCAAGGTGTGCACCTTTTGAGTGGCTGTCATTTGTTGAGTACAAGGCCCCTATTATCTCTTCTTCATTAGAATTGTCAGGCAGGCAACCTCATTTCCCCTTTCACATAGGAAAGCTGTTTTCACCACATCACAGAACTAGTGACTGCCAGAGACAGGATTAACTCTTGTGTTGTGTGTCCCAGGTGCTGTACATTTTCCTGCCAAATCTTTCCCAGAAACTCCTTAAAAGGGTGCAGTGACCTAGAAGGCAGACATAATTTTACACTTTTTTATTAAAGATTTATTTATTATATATACAGTATTCTGCCTGAATATATGCCTGCAGGCCAGAAGAAAGCATACGGATCTCATTATGAGATGGTTGTGAGCCACCATGTGGTTGCTGGGAGTTGACTTCAGGTTCTCAGGAAGAGCAGACAGTGCTCTTATTAGGGTAGGGTTAAGGTAAGTTTAGGATTAGGTTAGGGTAGGGTAGGGTTAGGGCTGAGGTAAGGTTAGGATTAGGTTAGGGTTAGGGTAGGGTAGGGTTAGGGTTAAGGTAGGGTTAGGGTTATGGTGAAGCTCTGAGCCATCTCTCCAGTCTCAATTCTAAGCTTTTTGTTTTCACTGTCTTGTTAGGTTAGCTAACTTCCTGCCTCTGATATATAAAACGTTAATACTAGAGAGAGAAAGAGGCAAGCTGTTTAGCTATTGTTTTTAGGGAGACTTAGGTCTCTAAAAGATGTCCCCTTTTTTTAGTTGAAAAATTTTCAGAGCAAATGTAGAATGACACGAATCTGTATAAAAAGCTGCTAATCCAGACCCACCCATATTGGAAAGAGGAGGAGGGGATTATCTTGACAGTTACTGTCAAGATACTGGAGTCTTTCTGAAACTCACCAGTCGGTCCTTGCTTGGTTTAGAGGATGTGCTCACAACCTGGAATTCCGGGTGGGAGGCATCTTGCTCACCTGTTCTGCATGTTTAGAGCACAAGTTCTATCTTAAGACATATTATAAAATATGGGTGTGGGGGAGAATTCAGTAACTGTGCTTTTAAAAACTCTGTTCATCTAACAAAATTGTTCTTTCATTTAGCCCCTTTCAGCTTTTGATCTTGAATTGAACTGTAAATCTTTGTTTTATGAAAAGTGTGTGTATATATAAAATCTCTAGCTTACTGGTTCTCTTTCTTAAGACTAGGGTTTTTTGTTGTTGTTGTTTGGTTGGTTTGTTTGTTTTTGGTTTTGGTTTTTTTCTTAAATAACCTTTCCAAGACCATGAAGAATGAGATAAACAGTTATGGGCAAAAGAATTAGAAAACATTTGGGGAAAAGAGTAGGGTTGTCTGGGTGTATGACAGCATGTGTGTACACATACATGTTTTCCCTTCTGCTCTTCTCTGGCTGGAATGACTTAGTTATTTTGTTTGTTTTGCTTTGTTTTTTACATTGTGGAAAATATTACATCATTTGTGGAGCCTGTTATTTTAGATGGCTTAGAAAATACTGGACTTGTAACTTCCCCTTTAAAGATCTTTTTTATACATTTAAGAAAATTGCTAAATGATGTGGATTTTAGATCTGTGAATTGAAGAGGCAGTTGCGGTAATAAAGTAGATTTCCCCTCATATTCTTTGTTGAAGTAGAAATTGCTCAGAGCAAGGATAATGGAGGATTATTATTTTGGGCACTCTGATGTCAGAATCCTTGGATTTAATTGCTTAACACAACTAATATTTGAATCATGCTGTCAACTGAGGTTAATGTATGAGCTTGTTTTTGTTCATGTAATGAAGTATTTTAGGACTAGATATGCATAAAGTTTTGAAGACTGGAACTCTACTGTATAGTACTTCTTGTGGAGAGGCTTGTTAGCTACACTATCTTTTGGCTGATGACCCCTCTAAACCCTAGGATAAAGTTTGAGTTGTCCTACCTATATGGTAGCAGAAGCTTTTTTTTAAAAAATTATTTATTTATTATTATGTATACAACAATCTGCCTCCATGTGTGCCTACAGGCCAGAAGAGGGCACCAGAGCTCATTACAGATGGTTGTGAGCCACCATGTGGTTGCTGGAAATTGAACTCAGGACCTCTGGAAAAGCAGGCAGTGCTCTTAACCACTGAGCCATCTCCAGCCCCCAGAAACTTCTTTTATGCATTTTATGTATATTTATCTGGTGTACAATATGCCTGGGAATGTTAAATGATTTTAAAGTGCTACTTTATTAACGTTTCTAGAGGAAAGCAGACAGATATTGTCTTAGGGTTTTATTTAGGCTGTGTTAAAACACCGTAACCATGACAACTTAGGGAGAAAGGGCTTATCTCAGCTGAAAACTGTCAGCTCACACTTCATTGCTGAGGGCAGTCAGGGCAGGGGCTCACACAGTAGCTAAGGCAGAAGATTGCTCAGTCTGCTTTGTTATTGCGCATGGGTCCACCAGACCAGGAGTGGCCACCACCCACATCACTCATCAGTAAAGGAAGTGTACCACAGGCTTGCCTGCAGGCCAGTGTGGTGAGAGTATTTTCTCAGTTGAGTTTCCATCTTTCCAGATGAGTTTAGCATGTATTAAGTTGGTATAACCCCTCCACCACAGCCATCATTTCATGGTACTCTTTATTTGAACAGTGTTGCATGAATTTTAATTGGTCTTAATAATAAAAACCTGGAGCCAGGTACGGGGTAAATGCTGAAAGATCAGAGAGACAAAGGAGCAAGCCACAGCCAACTTTTACCTCGCTAACTCCTCAGCTGAAAAAGGGCCTAGCTCTGGGAGCGGGCCTGCTTTTTGTTCCACCCAGCTCCCGCATGGCTAGCTTAGCCTCGGAAATAACAACACACAAATTGTATTCATTTAAGCACTGCCTGGCCCA
>LOJH01010951.1:0-26950 GCA_001685095.1 Ellobius talpinus
GCTTGATCACATGCTCCATCAGTCCCAGTCCAGCTGGCTTTGGTGAGCTCCCATGGTTATCTTTATGAAAGAATAATTATCAAGTTTGAAAGATGGGAAATAAACACAGCCAAGTCAGTCAGAATTCAGCATCATGTAAAACGATGTCTGTAATTTTCTTTACCTGGGAATTGTCATTATGAAGTAGGGTGTCATTATCCCAGTTGTTAGAACATGCAGCATCCTTTAAAATAGACTTTAAAATAGATACCTGACCTTCTCCTTAGTGGAGATGTTTAGTTTTGCTCAAATCATGCTTCCTGGACCACAAATAAAGAAAAGTCAGGGAAGAATGAAGCATTCAGAAATGTTTTCCACAGGTGTGAACTCTTGTTTTTATGATCTTACTTCACAAACAATGAAAATATAATGTCCAAAATCCTACAAGGAAGGGTGAATGGGCCCCCAAAATGTGGTGACTTCCATTTAGACTTTCTCTTTAATGATGCCTTTCTCTTCTTTCTCCATTTGGTTGAATGTTGTTGTATCTGGGTAATTGAAACAAGCTACTGAGCTTCACACTGACAAAGCAACCTTATCTCTGCCTTCTTATGCTCTTGGTGTATGAGCCCATAAAACCTTTCACAATTATTTTAGGGTTTCTATTGCTGTGAAGAGACACCATGACTATGACAACTCTTATAAAGGAAGACATTTTATGGGGTGACATTGACAATTTCAGAGGTTTAGTCCATTATTGTCTCAACAGGGAACATGGCGGCGTGCAGGCAGACATGGTGCTGGAACTGAGAGTCCTACATCTTGATCAACAGGCAATAGGAAATGAATTAAGATATTGGGTATGGCTTGGGCATCTATGAGAACTCAAAGTCCATCTTTACAGTGACACACTTCCTCTAACAAGGGCACTTGTTACTCCAACAAAGCCACACCTCCCAGTTGTGCCATTCACTCTGAACTTATGGAGACAATTCCACTCTAACTACCACAATGATACTTTAATAAAAAAATTCATTTTGTTTCTTTCTGCAAAATATTTTTAACATAATTCTTTATTGATTTTTTTTGGAAATTTTATATCATGCACCCCAATCCCACTCACTCCCAGTCCCTCTATATATGTCCCTCACTCCTGCAGCATGACCTCCAAACTAATTCAAAACAAACAAAAGAAACACCTCACTACTGTGTCGTTCTATCACCTCTTCATTTATCCCAGCAGCAGGATCAGCAGCATCAGTATCAGGCCTGGCTCTAAAGCATTGCTCGGAAAGACAACAACCTATCTAGGTAGATTGGTGTGAGCTTACTCACACTAATAGTAATAGTGAGTAAAATGAGATTGCTTATGTGCTGTTATTTATAGATTATATTGGTATAGATTTTTTATATTGATACAAATTCAAATCACATTTTATTTTGAATATTTTTGTTTACAATATTTGTGCACTGACGTAAAGTTACTTTGTCATATTATATGCATGAATATTTCTACCTCTGCTTAAGATATTTCATATATTGATGAAATTTTAGGATATATTTATTATATTGCACTATACATTTCTACCCCTAATTAAGATACTTATACATTGTTTACATTTTGAGGTCATTGTCCTCACTTCCTTTGCATTTGTTTAAAGATTGTTTAAGTTTTTAGTATGAAGCCTTAGTCTTTAACCTATATAGGTATTAAGAATTATATCATCCATGTTTGTCATACTTACATTTAAACTAATCAGGTTCTTTAGAAGCATAGGGATTGTATTCCACATAGATAAGCAATCTTCAAACAATTCAAAGAACTGTAGAATATGGCATTTAAATAATTTAGGATTCTGTTGCTGTGACACACGATTGCTCCTTGCAGCACTGATTTATTCCTGTGAGATGTTGGGCACTGAAGACGCTCCTCTTGGATTTCGTTTTCTTCTTGGCAAAACTGGCCTTTGGGCAAAGAATTGCCTCTGACTCGATTACTGACAAAATTTACTGTGTTCAGACTGAACAAGCAGAATACAAGAAAAATTCTTCTAAACATTGCCAAGACAGGGTAAAATGGTTTTTCCAAAGTTTTCTGCCTCTGAAAATGGTTGGTTGCCCCAACATTGCAAATGAGAATTTGGGTGATTGTCCAGGTAGCTGGTTGTCTCTGTCATTTCTTACATCTATTGGAAGTTGCTTGATTGCACTTTCTGTTTACTCAAATAATATTATTTCCCTTCTCAGAATTTTGATGAGGTTGAAGACTAGATAGTCACAGTTACTTTCCTCTCATGACTTAGCCAAGCCATTTTTGTAAAATATAAAACTTAGACTTCTTAGGATATGGTAACTATTGAAACATTTAGCATGTTTCTTTTTTGATGTTGTTCAAGCTTGTTGTAATTCTAATATTTATGTATATGTTTGCATTTTCATTTCCCCGGACAATACTTAATATTTGTTCTTATTGTATAGAGTTTGGTATTAGGCTTAGAACTCTCTTATTTAGACAAAAGGGGGATTTTGACTGAGATTTCTGTTCTAGCTGGTTCCACAGTTGTTCAGTCCCAAAGAAACACTCAGAGGTCTACATTAATCACAAACTTATTGACCTATTAGCTCAGGAGTCTTATTAACTAATTCTTACATCTTATATTAGTCCATTATTCTTGTCTGTGTTAGCCATGTGGCTTGCTACCTTTTTTGGTGAGGCAGTCACATCTTGCTTGCTCTGTGTCTGACTTCCTGTCTGGATGAAGACTGCAGACTGAATCTTTTCTCTTCCCAGAATTCTCATCACCCCACTTCTACTTCCTGTCTGGTTGCCCCACCTATACTTCTTGCCTGGCTACTGGCCAATCAGCATTTATTGTTTATTTAAAATAAAACTGACAAGGTATAGACCATTGTCCCACCGGGGAGGTATTGTGGGAACTCTTTTAGCCTATAGACATTAAGGATACCAGCCCACTTTGGGTGTAGTCTCATGTACTTTAAATGCGGAGGAAAAGTGTGCATGTGTCCCTTGGCTGTTGGATTTGGTTCCAGCTCCCAGCGCATGCAGAGGACTACAGATCACTACCCTTTCTGTGAGTTTAACCCCAAAGAAAAGAAATACACCTTTGTTATACTCCATTCCAGGCTATTGTGGAGCTCTTTGTACACCAACACAGTGGCATTGGGTATTCTATTTGTCACACAGTACACCTTTTTGTTCTATCAGCTCTACCTGTAAAATGTCCATTGCAATGAGTCATTGGTCTGGTTCAAGACCTCTGGCACATCATCATTACTAGATCTTCACCAAATCTTCTCTTAGGTATTCATCCTGCTGTTGCCCTGAGTCATGGAAATCCTGAGGTCATTGCTCAGCACCAGTATCCTCACAGACTTCAGCAGTTCATAGATGTGTAGATGTTGGGGGGGTCAATCCAAGGCCCAGGATGTGGGCCTGGGTTGTAGCTGACCTGGTTGGTCTGTATCACTGGGACCACTCGCCTCTGGTGAGGCAAAGCCAACTCTCATAGGCTTATGCCATAAGGCCACCTCTCTCATGCCCACGGTGAGGGATGGTACCATTTCTTTTGAGTGCATGGTCCAGCTTTCCCATGGAGGCTATGGGAAATACTCCTGTTATAATGTCTAGTCAGGAGCAGGGCCAGGTATCCCAGGGCAAGTGAGGGGTGTGACCAGCTTACCACTGCCTTCAAATTTCCACACACATGGTTCCTATGACCCCTCCACTAATTGTAACAAGGGTTATGGACATTACCACAGACCCCAACCCAACAAGACCACAAACCCAGACATGGCCACAGGTGGCACTGCATTCCATTCAAATAAGCATGTCTCCAGTATCACTAAGGTCCTTGGACACCAACATGGCACCAGGTGATGACCCAGACCTCTGGCATCAGCCTGGCCTTCAATGGTATCATGAGTCACAGACATCAACACAGACCTTGGCTATGACTCAGACATGGTCCATGCAGGCATGGCCTAGATATCACCATGGCAGCTTGTGGCAGTGCATACCACTTAGATTTGTATGGCCCTGTATGCAGCATGACCCTCAGATCTCCACCTGGCCTCAACTGATGGTCCTGACTCTATGGGCCTTCAGTGGTATCAGGAGCCATGCATATCAATCCAGACTCTGATTGTAGTAGGGCCATGAACCCAGACATAACCCTATACTGTAGTCCTGGCTTGGATGTAACCATGGCCTGCATGGCAGCACAGGCCATCAAGATTAGTATGTCCCTGGCGTAAGTGTGATCCTCAGATATGAGCATGGACTCAGGAGTCTCATCAGACTCCAGTAATCTAGTCATCTGCATGGCCTTCAGTAGTTACTGAAGCCATGGACATCAACACAGACCCTAGCTGCTGCAGGACCATGGACCCAGACATGGCCTCTGGCAGTAGCTTGGGTTCATATGTCATTATGACCCTCAGTGGCAGCACAGGCCACTCAGATCAACTTTTCCCATGTGACAGCTCAGCCCTTGGACATGAAAATGACCACATTTGGCAGCCCAGATCCCTTTTCATGAATGATGGTATTCAACATGGTTCAGAGATAATAATAAAGACCCAGCTGTGGTTGGACCATGGACACAGACATGGCCCTGGTCAGCAGCTCAGACCTGAATGTCATTCTAGACCCAGGTGGCAAACAGGCTGCTGGCATCAGTCCATTCCTCACCACCCTCACTTCTTCAGAACTTCCTCTTACCACAGTACATGGAGCATTCTTCCTCTCTGTCCCTCCCATTCCTCTACCATATACTTGTTCATTATAATGGCACCCACTCTTAAGGTTAATGCCTTCATGTAGTCTGAACCATGATGACATAGACTGTCCCATGGTTGCCTTTCACCCATCTGAGTTGCATGATATCAGGCAGGCCTGTGAATCATCAGGCAAAATATTTTATAATTAAAATTTATTCATGTTTAGGGTTTGTATTTTTGGCTCTGAGTGAGTCCCTGAGAGGAATTACAGAACTTGAAGAAAAGGTGGACCCCAAATCACATATTTAATTAAAACCCAGCTTGACAAAAGAATCCTTAATATTCTATTCTTTATAGCAAAATTGGATAATCTATAGCTCTTAATAGTGTTAAATTTTTATTTGTTTTGCTGATGGCGAACGGCGACCTCACTCGTTTCCAGTTGTTTGTCTAAACCTTTCTTAGATGTTCTCTTCTGCTATTATCACGGCAAATCCTTTTTTAATGTGTGGGTTTGAGTCTCTTGTCAGGGTTAGGGTTAGGATTTGATCTTATTTACTTTTATTTTTTTTATTTTTAACTTGGGCACTAAATGACTTCTGAAATGAATGTTCAAGGTTTCTGAAATGTGTTTACTTTTGAGTATAAGAGGCTTTCTTCTCTGTATACTAATATCCTGTTTTTGGAGGATATTAGCGGTGGAAATCATATGATGTATTTATGAATAAATATAACAAAGAAAAAGATACACTAAGGTTTGATGAGGGACTTTTGAGATAGTTTCTCCTTCCAGGCCTTTCTAAATGCAGAATTGTGATTTATCTGCAAATGTCTGCATTTTACTATATTACAGCCTCTGGTCCTATTTCCAAAACATTTGAACAATCAGTTTCTGTTTCTGAATTGGGTTTTTTGTTTTAATTTTAATTTTAACTTTTCCATCTGGTTCTGTGTTAGACCTCACAATCCTTTTCATATTTCTCTTCAGAATCAGACTTGCAAAAGGCTGAAAGCTAGTGATTTCACAGAATAAAGAGTAAATATTTCTATATTTATAATCACAGATTAGTCTGCTCTCATCCTTGGCTAGCAAAGCTTTCTCTTTACAGGAGGTGATAGCCAATGGAAAGACTCATAATGGTCACATTGTTGATAATAAGTGAGTTCAGCTACAAACAAGACATATATATCATTCTTCCAATGCTCAGGGAGCATCACAGAAGAGAGTGGAACAAATATAAATGTCAGAGGATGGGGATCTCTGCTGTGAAACTCTCTCTTCTGGACACAATACACAATATTGCCACTGCACCCATGAGTTCACAGAGCTGTGGTTACCTACCTAAGACTTATACAAGATTGGGCCCTCCTACGTTTTATTATGGATGGAGGAGGGACTTACAATGCTCCACCCCTTCCTAAGGACTCACTGCAGCTAAAAGCTGTGAGGAAGCATGTATCATTTTCTCCAGTGGTGGGACCAGTGGTGGGACCAGTGGTGGGACCACTGTTGAGCCGTCCAGTCCATGCTCCTGTCATTGAATCCCCACCCATGTTTATACAAGCAACCATAATTAAGCTCAATGGGTAACAAAACAAGAACAAAACAAATGGATGAGAAAATAGGGAGCTTTTCTAGCAGTAATGAAAGGCTCAACAGGAGAGAGATGAGAGAGATTTTTTTTGGGGGGGGATTGTCCACAGTACATATAAGAAATTATCAAAGGATAATTAAAATATGTGAGAAATATTTGAATGCAATTGGATGGGCATATATTACGCACTGCTCCAATTCCTCCATTTATTATTGCTTTTCACAGTACTGCATTTGCTTTCCTACCTTGGCTTCCATAGGATCTAAATTTTCTTTTAAAATATTAAAGTTATATTTATTTATTTACTTTGTGTATGTGTGTGTATGCATGCACTTTTGTTAAGAATTATTGACTTGATGTCTCAAGCATTGGGGCAAGTAACTGTTCTGAGTGTCATTTGAATCATGTTAAAGCAGTCTCTTGCCTTCTTCCCCTTTTTGTAGTGGGATACAAAAATATGTATGGAAAATTAAACATAGGCAAACTCAGAACTTCGAACTGAGTGTGCAGGAGGCACTGAGTGACCATCCTGATACTATCTATGTCTCTGTGCATGTTTCTTATCTTATCTTGTCTCTGTTCCTCCTATATAACATTTTTAATGCTCACACCCCTACCCTATAATGTATAAATCTGTCACAGCTAGAATCGTGGCAGAAGTCACGCTAAAAAGGTGGCTCCCAACATATGGCATCCCAACATTGCAGCTTATGACACTATTACCTGTATTACTTATAATCTTTCTGCTCTTTAAAAAATAAATTTAAGCCTTAAGGGAAGGAGTTTGAAAAACTACCTCATTTAGAATTGAGTGCTGCAAAGTCTTTTACTTTACACTGTCCAATTGTCAGTCTCTGTGTTAATTACCATCTCTTACCAAAAGATATTTCTCTGATGAAGGTTGAGCACTGATCTATGACTATAGTAATATGTCATAAGAGTCATTTTATTGCTATGTTCCTTTAGCAGAATAATAATTTTCTTCTATAACCCGTGATCTGCCTAATTTCAGGTTCTTCAGCAGTGTTAGGTATCTCATGAAATAGGCCTTAAATAAATAAATTTTTAACAAATGATTGGTTATTTCCATAGCATTTGTGTGGGTATTGCACCAGTATATCTCTCAGTCAAGTTGCCCTTGTTACAGAGTGTGTAGCTGTGTAATATCCATAATTCTCTTTTTCCTCCAGTAACATTTGTAGTGTCTTTCAATGCTACAAATGCTAGTTAATATGAATGAGCATTTTACTTGGGCACAAACTTGATTTCTTTATGTTTGATGGCATAAGTGATGTCTTCAGCAATAAGACCTTGTAATCAGGTTATGGATGGCAACCAACAATGTTAGCAGCAGCCTGCTATTTTCAGGGAGTGTATGGGAACACTTTGGTTAACAACTCAACAAGAAACAGCCCATTTTCTGGCACTGGGGTTTTGATTTGTTGTCACAAGGTGTGTAGTTGAGCTGTTGTTAACCCCATTATATGATGACTCCATTAAAACCCTTTCATATATATAGGGAAGCTTTTAATAGTAGTAGATTCCATATTGCTTTTCAAAAAGGGTTTTAGTGTAAGCTGCCACTCCCCAATTTCCTTCTTTACTTTGTTCTCCCATGCCCTTCCCATTTAATCCTCCTATTCTAGTTTTCTCTTTATCTCTTCTTAATACCACATTGTGGTTTCTTTTCCTTGGAAGATACATTCCTTGTATTTGAACCCTTATATATTTTATACATATACACATATATATATAAATTTGGATATATACATATGTAAAGCTTAAAATCTCACATCCACATCTAAGAGAAAACATGCAATATTTGTGTTTTGGTACCTGGGATTCCTCATTAATAATAATTATTTCTATCTCCATTCATTTCCTTGCATACTTTATAATTATGTTTTTTATAAAAGTTGAATATTATTTTCTTTATGCAAATGTACCACATTTTTGTTATTCATTTACCAACTGGTAGACATGTAGTTGGTTTCTAACTTTAGCTATTATGAATAGAGCAGTCATGAACATGGATGAGCAAGTATCTCTGTAATAAGATGAAGAGTACTTTGGGTATATGCTCAAGAGGGGAAAACTACATTTTTGTAGTAGATTAATTTTTAGCTTTTTGAGATAACTCCACATAGATTTCCATAATGGCTGTTCAAGCTTGCACTAATACTGTCAATGAATAGTGTTTCCCTTTCCTCACAACCACACCAGCATCCACTGTTTCTTGTTTTATTCATCTTGCCCATTTTTTTCCTGGGGTAAGAAAAAAGTTTCCTAGTAGCTTTGATAGACATTTCCATGATGAGTGAGGATGTTGAAAAGTTTAGTGTTTCTTAGCCATTTTTGTTTCTTCTTTTGAGAACACTTTTATTGGGTTGTTTTCTTGATATTCAAGAAGGTTTTCTTGTTCTTTGCAAATTATGCATACTAATACTCTATCAATTGTATAATTGGTAAAGAGTTTTTCTCATTCTGTAGTTTGTTACTTTGCTCAAATGATGGTGTATTTGCATTACAGAAGGTTTTATGTTTCATTGTCATATTGATTAATTAATGGTCTTAGAATGCCTGTGTTATTGGTACCCTGTTCAGAAAGCCCTTTCCCATGCTAATAACTTTAATCCTATTCCCCACTTTCTTTCCTACCAGATTCAGGGTGTCTGATCTTATGTTGAGGTCCTTGATCTATTTGGAGTTGAATTTTGTTAAGTGCAATAGATATGGATCAATTTTCATTCATGTACATCCAATTTGATCCGCTCCATTTGTTGAAGATGTTATCCTTTTTCTATATGTTCAATGTAAAAAAAATCAGGTATAAATTGATAAGTTGGATTATGTGTTAGACTTTAATTCTAGTACATTGGTCAAGGTATATGTTTTTTATTCCTATATATCTGTTAAAAAAAACCCTTGAAATCTGGGATGGTGATACCTCCATCAGTTCTTTTATTATTCATGATTATTTTCCCTACCCTTGTATGTGTGTGTGTGTGTGTGTGTGGTGTTTTCATGTGAAGCTTCAAGTCTGTGAGGAATGTTATTGAAATTTTGATGAGGATTGCATTGAATCTGTAGATTGATTTTGGTAAGATGGCCATTTAAACAATATTAATTTGACTTATGTGTATCTTAAAATTTTATTATGAAAGTCTTTCACTTGCTTGGATAGATTTTTCCCAGGATATTTCATATTTTTTGGAGGGATGTTGTTAAATTTTCCTCCAAATTTCCTTCTTAGACCATTTGTCATTTATATATAGGAAGGGAACTAATTTTGAGTATTAATTTTGTAATCTGCTGCTTTGCTGAAAATGTTTGTCAATGTAAAAAATACTTGGTAGACTTTTTACATTTATTTATGTATAAAATTTTATCATCTACAAATAACCATTCTTTGGCATTGTTATTTTGTATTAATATCCCCTTACTTTTCAGTTGTCTGAAAACTGTAGTTAATACTTCATATTGAATAACTCTAGTTAATACTTCATATTGAATATGTTTGGAGGGAGAGAACATCCTTGTCTTGTTCTTGATTTTAGTGAAAATGCTTTGAGTTTTTCTCTGTGTAGGTTGTGTTAATTATGTGTTATTGTGTTAGTATGTGTCCCTTATACTCCTCCCTAGTCTCTCGGGGTCTTTAGTCATAAAGAGATATTGGACTTTTGTCAAAAGCCTTTTCTGTATGTAATGAGATGATTATGTGCTTTTTGTCTTTTGGTCTTGTTATACGGCAGATTACATTTGTTGAACCATTCCTGGGATTAAGTCACTAGATCATGATGGATAATATTTTTAATTTGTTCTTGAAATCTTTATGCAAGCATTTTATTGAGATTTTTGTCTATGTTTATAATGGATTTTGTTATATATTTTTTTGCTGAGTTATTTGTGTGCTTTTGGTATCAGGGTAGTAATGACTTTGTAAAAAGAATTAGAAAATTCAGTTTTTATTTTGCAGAATAAGTTGAGGAGTATTGACTTTAGGTCTTCTTTAACAGTCTGGTAGAGTGATGGTGTGAATACATCTTGCCCAAGTCCTCCTTGGTTAGAAGATTTTAAATCACTTCTTCTATTTCATTAGGGATTACAGTTCTGTTCAAATTGTTTAGTTTACCTTGAGCTAACTTTCTTGGTTGAGCACATCAAGGAATTAATTTCTTTTAGGTCCTCTAGTTTGGTAGAATAAAGTTTCTAAAGTATGTCTTTATGATTCTCTGAAGTTCCTTGGTGTTGGCAGTAAAAAGGTCATTCAGACACAAACTAAACAAAGAAACATTAGTGCCTTTTTCATCTCTGATTTTATTAGCCTGGATATTCTCTAGTTGTATATTTTTAATTTGACTAAGGGTTTGATTTTTTCTTCTGATTTTTTCCAAAGAACCATTTTTTCTTTCATTGATTCTTTGCAGATTTTTATTTCATTAATTTCATCCCTGCACTTGATTATTTCTTTCTATTTACTGGTTTGGGCATTATTTCTTCATTTTCATAGAGCTTTCAAGTGTGTCCTTAATTTATTTATGTGAGATCTTTCTAGTCTTTTGATATAGGCATTGAATGCTGTAATCTTGTCTGTTAATAATTGTCTTTATTGTGTTCCATAGCTTTGGATATGCAGGGTTTTTAGTTTCATTCAATTCTGTAAATAGGTAAATTTTCTTCTTGATTTATCTTATCTCTATTTTCATTCAATAATTAATTGTGTAACTTCTATGAATTTGTATACTCTCTACCATTTCTATTGTTGATATTATCCAGCTTTAATCCATGGTGGTCAGATAGCATACAAAATGTCATTTATTATTGCTAAATTTGTTAAGTCTTGCTTTGTTCCCTAGTATGTGGCCAATTTTGGAGAAAGTTCCATGAGCTGCTGGGAAGATAGTATATTCTTTGTTAAGTCCATTTGATTTATAATGTTATTTAGCTCTAATGTTTCTTTGTTTAGTTTGTGTCTGAATGACCTTTTTACAGGCAAAAGTAGAAAAACAAAGTCACCCACTATCACTGTATTATCATCAACATGTTTTTTTAAACAGTAGTAATGTTTCTCTTATGAACTTGGGTGCAACTGTGTTTGGTGCATAAATGTTGAGGATTGTCATATCCTATTGGATAATCTTTCCTTTAGTGAGTATTTAGTGCCTTTCCTTATTTCTTCTATTTAATTTTATGTTTAAGTCTATTTTGTCAGTCGTTAAAATAGATGCCTAGTTGGTTCTTGGTTTCATTTGTTTAAAATGCCATTTTCATCTTTTTATCTTGAGATGATGTTTATCTTTGATGGTAAGTTGTGTATTATGGATACAGTAGAAAGATGAGTTTTGTTTCCCAATTTAGTCTGCTAGCCTGTATCTCTATATTAGGGATTTCAGATCATTAATATTGAGAGGTATTAATTAATTTCTGTTCTTTTGTTGTGGTGGTGTGGATTTTTTCTCCCACTTTTGATGAAACGTTTTGTTATTGTTTTTGTATTGTGCCTTGTTACATATAGCTACCCATCTCCTCAGGTTAATGGTTTCCTTCTTGTGTCTGCTATTGAGCTGGATTGGTAGAGAGAAGTTGCTTAAGTTTGTTTGTAAAATAAAGGTTTTTCATTTCTTCATCAATTGTGATTGGTAGTTTTCCTGAGATAGCAGTTTGGACTGGCATCTTTGGACTCTCAGCGTATGTAGAAATCTTTTTGGGTCCTTCTGGCTTTCTGAGTCTCCAGTAAAAAGTCACCTGTCATTCTAATGGTGTTGTCTTCACGAGTGACTTGAATTTTTTCCCTTTCAGCATTTAATGCTCTTTCATTGTTCTATACATTTAGTTGTTGGGTTATTATGTGTTATGGGGAGTTTCTTTTCTGGTTCTGTTCATTGGTGTTCTGTATACTTCTTGTGTCTTTATAATCATTGCCTTTTTAAGATTGGAGAAATTATATTTTATGATTCTGTTAAAAGTATTTTCTGTGTCTTTGACTCAGGTTCCTCTCCCCCTTTATATCTATTATTGGTAGAGTTGGTCTTTTCATAATGTCTCTTTTTAGATTTAACATATTACTTGACTGAACTGTCTGCTTCTTCTAGGTTGTCTTTATGACCTTGCAAAATGAGAGTGCTCATTCATTTTTCAGCTGCCCACACTCAAATAATCACATAGAAACTATATTTATTACAACACTGTTTGGCCTATTAGTTCAGGCTTCTTATTAAGTAACTCTTACATCTTAAATTAAACCCATTTCCATTAATCTGTGTATCAACAGGAGGCTGTGGCTTACTGATAAGGATCCGGTGTCTGTCTCCTTTGCCCTCTACATGGTGCTTCCTTGACTCAACCTAACCTCTCTCTAAATCTCTTCTAGCCTGGCTATATTCTTTCCTGATATAGGATGAAGCAGTTTCTTTTTTAACCAATAGTAATAAAATAGATTTATAGCATACAAAGCAGAATCCCACATCAAGACCTGAAATTTTCTCCTCCAAATTTTTTCTCTTTTACTTTGTTGGGGAGACTGATATCTAAAGTTTCTGTTTGACCTCATGAGTTTTTCATCTCCAGTTTTATCTCACTTTGGGTTTTCTTCCTTGTTAATTTCTACTTTCATCTCTTGATTGTGTTCAACATTTCATCAAACATTTTGTGTTTCATGGCCTTCATTAAGTGAGTTATTGAAATTCTTTTTATTCTGGTGTTTGAACATATTCAGAATTGCTATTTTGAATTCTTGTCTTGCGTTTCAGACAAATTACATTTTTTTGATTTATTTCAATAGGTTTGATGGCTTCTGCAGGAGGCATATTATCTTGGCTGTTCTCATGCTTTTGTCTTTTTACTAGAGTCTAGGCAGCCAGAGATCTGACCTTTGAGGTGTTTCTCCCTACAGTGTACCATACCTCCTATTAGACATTTCTTAACTTGCCTGTTTATTAGTCAGATTTCTGAAAGAAACAGAACCAATTGGGAATGTGTTCATATCTGGTCATGCGTGAAGAACACACACATTCATGCACATGTGCACTCATGCATGCATACACACATACACGCACACACACACGCACGCACATACACACACATTTGTTACAGAAGTTGGCAATTCCAAAGTCTGCATTGCTGGCTTCTGAGTTTGGATATCAAGGCTGGCAATCGTTTCAGATTAGGAGGGAAGAACTGACAAGCCAGTAAGAAGGATGAGCAAACTGATCCTGTTTGAAGGCCATCAGGCAGATCTCCTTTTGTACAGTAAAGGATAGCTTTTACTTTATTCAGGTTATCAAATAATTCACAAGTCAACCATATGGTGGGGGATATCTTCTTTTTCCAGTTTACCAATTTAAATGTTAAACTCACTCATGAACATCTTCATAGAAACTCCCAGAATAACACCAAACCAAACACTGGCTTCTGTTAGACCCAGTCAAACCAACATATAATATTAACCATTACAGTCCAAACCTTCTCATGATTCAAACATGATTAGAATTATGTTATTCCTTTTTCAAAGAATATCACAGAATGGGGCTGGAGAGATTGCTTAGTGGTTAGGAGCACCAGCTGCTTTTCCAGAGGACCCAGATTCAATTCCTAGCACCCACATGGTTACTATCAACCATCTGTAAGTCAGTTTCAGAAGACCTGAAATTCTCTTCTGGCCCCTGTGGTCACATTATACATTTAACACAGAGACAGACATACAATACACAACAACCACAGTCATAAAAGAAAACAAAGTAAAACAAAATGAGAAAGAACCCCCCCACCAAAAAAACCCCAGAATACCAAAGAAGCAATGCTTTCCTCCATCTCAGTGTATGCCAGAAAATACACTAGGTCTGATGTTGGAAGGCCTTGCTAGCTGGTCAAAGGTTGCAGTCTATCATGGTCAGGTAGCTTTTTTCAAAAGCTCAACAGCATAAAGACTCCCTCTCTCCCCAGGCCCATCCTACTGCATTGAGTTAACAAAATAAGCAAGCAAAATTTTTCTGCTTTTCATGAAAACTCACATAAATATATTTCTCATTTTGCTTCCTTCTTTAGGTCTTCTCTCTTAGGTACTGATCATGTGACTCATTTTTTTCTGCCAGTAACACCAACTAATTTTATATTTTGTTTTTAACCTCATTGAAATTTACTTCCACTATTTATTCTGAGTTGTAGTTGTAATCAGCTGCTGGTCTTTTGAGGGAAGATACCATCTATGTCCATATAAATCCCAGAAGAAATAATGAGGCCACCCATGATAGCAAACCTTAAATTTTTAATCCCAGAAACATCTTACCCAGGAAGATAAGACTAACACTCAAGTACTCAGGGAAGTTATTAGTTCATCTGGACAAACCATGTCTCTTAAATGTTTTAACCTTTATTTTTATTTTCTGTGTATGGATGTTTTACCCACATATATGTCTGTGTGCAGTGTCTGTTGAGGTAAGAAGTGGGCACGAGATCACTGGAAATGGAGTTACAAGGGTTTTGAGTTACCTTGTATGCACTGGGAATTGAACTATGGTCTTCTGGAAGAGCAATCAGTATTCTTTATTAATGAGGATTTTTTCCATCCCCAGTGCCTCTTTCCATCAAACTGAGACAGGCAAGCATAGGGAATAACTTAGCAAACTGAAAATCCACTTGACTTAGGCTATGCAATGTCCTCTCTAAAAAATTCATCAAGAATGAAGTTGCACACATACCTAGTTTACTCCCTTTACAAACCCCTTAATAATGCCAACTTATTTGAAAAACATCCCAGAACCCATCTGAGAACTATAGGGTAAATGGACTCATCTGACCTGAACTAGTTTTGGAGTCATACACATCAGTACAAACTGTGCCCTCTAAATGAACATTTATAGGTAATCCTTTATTTAACCTCCTATACCTATGAGTAATCAGGCTTGCATCTGATTAATATATGCATCATGGGACAGGACATTGGCACAGCACAATCTAAACAATCTAAACAGGTCAGTCAAAACAGAGAGACACTCATAGCATGCCCTGAGCAATCAAACTCCTCTTGAACACCATAAAAGAAAGCCTCAACAATAATTGAGAATCATGTGGACTTTTAATGATCATGTAATCCACTCTCATTCTTGATAGTCTATCTCATGTTCTATTGGTTTTATTTTGAATGAAATTGCTTTGTTGCTTTCTCAAAACTATTTTATCCCTTATTTCCATTCCTTGAGTGAGAGGACAAGAACCTATAAACACTGCAGTGACAAAATGTAAACAACAACTTGCTTGGGAAGACTGTCTTTAGGAGAGTATGTTCATCAGTGTCTATCAACCTGAAATTATACCAGTCCATATTTGGCCTAACAATGAACTCTTTGTGCCTCAAAAACCTACCCTAAAGTACTTGATCTCAAATCCTTTCTAAATCACCAGAACAAAGTTCTCTAAAAATCCTTTCCAAATCATCTTAGTTAAATAAAAACAAAACAAACAAATAAACAACAACAACAACAAAAAAAACAGTTCAGAAGCTGTTGCTTAAGTGATCTTGTAACTTAAAGTTCTCTGAGCAATAAATTTTCTTTAAGTGTTTGGGGGTGGGTTTGTAGGCTACCCTGGGTGAACATTTCTTCTGATATAGCTCAGACAGATTGATGTAACTGAGTGGATTGTGTTTTATGCTGTTGTATGTGATTAAAACTAAAAGGATGTTTTCCCTTGTAGATAAAGAATACTTAGAAAAAGGAAGACTGTCTTTTTATTTTCAATCCTAACGATTCATGTGTAAGAAAGCACAAGGTGAGGGAAGAAAGAAAATACCCTTTGACATCTGATTCATCTTCATGGAAACTAGCTTATATGCCCTGGAGATTCCAATAGTGGATGCCTTCCAGCTTTCTCCTACCTCATTTACATGTAAGGTCTAGTATTCTAGGTACCTGCTCTTCCTAATAGGATGAATGAGAGAATAGAGGGGTTGCTTACTAGTATGAGTAAAACTAGTCATTAGCATGAGTAAAACCCTTGAATTCACACAATTAATGTTGTGTTATGGGCTGGATGTATTGTCTCAGTTTCATCACTATACAAAATCACTTTCCCTTGGCCTTCATAAGATTTACTTTTATATAGCAGGAAAAAAATTATATTTGGTTACAGAAACAGTGAGGTGGAATTTGTTTTGGTCATGTGTGATAGAATTCTGATCCAAAATATTGTGCCAGATATTAATACTGTCACTTTCTGGAAGCTTTGGAATATAGTGAGGTGTTGATAGGGGCTGCTCATTCATTTCCTGGCTTCTCAGACCCAAAATAATCACACAGAAACTGTATTAATTAAATCACTGCTTGACCAATAGCTTATACATATTTCTGGCTAACTCTTACATCTTAAATTAACCAGTTTCTATTATTTTATATTTTACCCCTAGGGTTGTGGTTTACTGGTAAGGCTCATGGTGGGTGACTCACATCTTTCTCCTCTGACGGCTACATGGTGTCTCATTGACTCTGCCTACTTTCTCTCTAAATAACTCTTTCATCCTGGATATATTCTGTTAAGCCATTGGCTGAAAGTAGCTTCTTTATTCATTAACCAGTAAAAGCAACACACATACAGAAGGACTTCCCACTCCACTGAGAATAGTCCCAACATGAATGTTTGTAGTCACTAATTAATGTTACATTAAAAATCAGAGACCAGGGCAAGAGAGATGGCTCAGTGGAAAGAGCACTTGCCATTCTTGCAGAGGAGCAGAGTTTGATTCTTAGCATGTACATGGTGACCCATGACTATCTAAAATCTATTTCAAGGAATCCAGCACTCTTTTCTGGCCTCTGTGGATACCAGGCATGCACATGCTGGATGCATGTGGGAAAAGAGAATCTTAACTGAGGTAATATCTCTATAAGATAGCTTTCAAGTCAACCTGTGGGGCATTTTGTTGGTTAATGGTTGATGTGGGAGGGTACAGCTTACTCCTGGGCAGGTGGTGCTACCTCTGGACAGGTAGTCCTGTGTTATATAATATAGCAGGCTTAGCAAGCCAGAAGGAATAAGACAACATGCAGCATTTCTCTATGGCCTCTGCATCAGTTCTTACTCTTGGGTATAGGCCTTGAGTTACTGTCCTGACTTCTTTTGGTGATGGGATATGATGTAGTAGTGTAAGCCAAATAAACCCTTTCCTCCTTAAGTTGCTTTGGTCATGTTCTTTATCCTGGCAATAGAACCCCCAACTCAGAGGCACATCAATAATTTTATTTATTTATTAAATAATTACTATTTAATCCAAATCTCAGAGCTATAAGACAGTATAAAGAAATAAAAGGCAAACAAATAAAAATAATAATTAATATTTTTCCTATTGATAGAGATTATGGACCTATAGTTGAAAAACCTTAAAGGCTTCATGAGAAATCATTTAGATCTAATAAACAGTTTCAGCAAAGTAGCATAATTTTAAAAATATCAATATGAAAAATTAGTAGATTCACTATATAACTATTAACCTACCAAGAAAGGTATTGTGGAAAAAATTCTACTCTCAATAATTTAAAAATATACATGAATATTTCTAACAAAGGGAGGAAAAGACATTGCAATTAATACCTTAAGACTCCTGAAGCAAAATGTAGAAAACCCAAGAGTATAGGAACTGTTTTCATGCTTACATATATTGGTAGAATTAATATTGTAAATATGGTCATTTTATAAAAATGGCCCCAAATCATGTAACCTCCATAAAAATTCTAATGGCTTTCTTCCCAGAAGTAGAAAAACCCAGTTTGTATGGAATCATGAAATACCCTGTAGCAATTCTAAGCCAAAAGAACAGTAGTGGTGATGCTCAAACACCCGAGCAAAAGTTGGTTAGTGAGTTATGACAACAAAGCTGTTTTACTGTCACAGACAGACACATAGAAAAGAAGATCAAGCAGCAAACTCATAAAGCTGCAGTCACCACGTATTTTATAAAGGTGTCAAAAAACAAACTTTAGAAAAAAAGACAGCTTTTAAAACAAGTGATCATGGGAAAATGGGGTATCTGTGTGGGAAAGAATTAAATAAGATTCATGGATCTCCAACTGCAAGATAATCAATTTAAAATGGACAAAAGACCCTAATATAAAACTCAAAACCCTGGAACTACTAAAGGAAAACACAGGTAGAACACACTGAGAGATAGGTGGAGGAAAGGTCTTTCTGAGAAGAATTCAATAGAACATGAAACAACCCAAGACTGACAAGTGGGATTGTAGTAAGAATCTTGTACAGCAGAGGAAATACTCAACAGAGTGAAGAGACAGCCTGCAGACCAGGAGAAAATCAATACCAACTACTCATCTGATAGGGGATTAATATCTAGAGTCTATTAAATATTCCAAAAACTAAATACCAAAAAGTGACATACACACACATCATGCAGTCAATCAGTTGGTTAATGAGTTGAAAAAGCAATTCTCAAAGGAAAAACTAGCCAATAAAATTTGAATAGACAAAAATATTTGAAACAGTGTTCAATATCCTTAGCCATTGGGATTATGCAAATTCAAACCACAATAAGATAGAAAGGCATTTGTGTGAGGCTCAAAGTTTGTTTTTGTTTTCTTATTGATAATGATGATGATGATGTTGATGATTATAGATGCCTGTTTGTATCCTAGTGAGAAATAAAAATGGTGTGGATTTGGGTAGATGGGAAGTGAAGAGGATCTAATAGGAGTTGGTCAGGGGACAGGAAACTGTAATCAGAATATATTGTATAAAAATAATTTTAATTATAAAAAGAAAAGCATATAATAAAAATTTGCCTACAAAATGCTTTGCCAATATTTGATGATAATTTATAGACATAAAAAATAAATCTGGCATTCTTAATTTCTTGAATTATTCACTTAATTTTCACAGTGAGGCAGGATGACAAAAGCTATGATTATGGAATTCTGACCAAATAAAATTCAGGTGTCAGAATTGGAATGATGCTGGAAGACATTTTTTGCCTCCAGCTATTTGCCTGGAAGACAGAATCTGTGGGAAGGAGTGGACCTTGAATTGCATATTGTGGTATAAGCTCCACTGCACACATAGATGTACATTTATATTCATACATTACTGTAACAAGAGGGCCTGCTCATTGGGGTTTCTGTCCCACCTGGTACCCCACAGCCCGAAAGCCCATAAAGAAAATCATACAGAGATCTCTATAAGTTATAAAGCTGATTGGCCCATTTGCTCAGGCTACTTATTAGCTCTTGTAGCTTATATTAACCCATTATTCTGCCCTATGTAAGCCATGTGGCTCAGTACCTTTTTCAGTGGGACAGATCACTTCGGTGGTCTGGGCAGGAGTGGGAGGAATCAACTTCCTCCTTCCCAGAATNCATTTGCTCAGGCTACTTATTAGCTCTTGTAGCTTATATTAACCCATTATTCTGCCCTATGTAAGCCATGTGGCTCAGTACCTTTTTCAGTGGGACAGATCACTTCGGTGGTCTGGGCAGGAGTGGGAGGAATCAACTTCCTCCTTCCCAGAATTCTCTTGTTCTCCTTGCATCATTTCTACTTCCTGTCTGGTTTTCCCGCCTATACTTCCTGCCTGGCCAATCAGAGTTTATTTAAAACACGATTGAGAGAATACATACAATTCTCCCGCACCATATTACTAGGTGCCTCTCCTCACACTCAGTTAGGGTATATACTTCATGAATTTACAGAGTTTATTTTTGTACATCACAGTATTGTCCAATAAGACAATAAATATTTACTGATTGAAAACAAAACAAATAAACAATGCCTCCCCAAACCTACACTGAGAATCTATCTCACAGCAGTCAAAATGACTGTCATCAAGAGGTCAGAGGGCAACAAGTGCTGCTGAGCCTGTGAAGGAAGTGAAGCTTATCCATGCTGGTAGGAATGAAAAAAGGGGCAGCCATTTTAGAAGCCAGCAGGAAGTTCTTCAAAAATAAAAGTAAAAATTTCTTAGCAGTTATGACACTCCTGGCTCCATATTTAAGGAACTGAAAATTATCATATTGCTTAGATACCTGCACACCCATCCTTATTGCTGCTCTTTCACAATAGCCAAGCTACACAGTCAGCCTAGAAGTTCATCAGCAGATGAAATAGGTAAAGCAAATGTATTTCAGATGGATAATGGGTTCTTATTCTTTTGTAAAACAGGGCGAAATTTTGACACAGGAAGGAAAATAGGTGGAATTGGAGATCATGATGCTAAATTAAGTAAGCCAGACTCAGGAACATAAATATCATGTGTTCTCTCCTATATGTGCAACTTGGGTTTATTTTTACATGCATATGTGTGGGACTTGAAGGCAGAAAACAGACTGAAAGGAGAGAAAGCAGCCCAAAGCTGTGGCGACAAGACAGCAGGTCTGAGAATATATACATGGAAGCAGGAGCAGGAGCGAGTGTTTGATGCAGAAAGTGGGTCAGCAGGGACGGAAGGGGAAATGCTGGGGTCACATTCTTACACACACACACACACACACACACACACACACACTGTTTAATGAATGAAACCCATTACTATTGCTAACTAAATTTATTTAAATTTTAAGAAGCAAATGATAGAAGACAGAATGAAACTTCTCAGTAGGAGTGGGAAGAAAAGGAAGGAAAGAATTTGATACCCTCATCTCAAATCAGCTATGCATAAAAGACGCTCTGCAGCAGCTCCCAGCAGCATCCTTATTCTTCAGAGAATGAATGTTTTTGGTGATGGTTCATTCACTATACAGTCTGTTCTCCAAGGCTCCACTGAGAAAATTACTGTTCCCCTCCATGTCTTCATTACTGTCAGAACTTCCATAGCTCTCATATATTTTGTTTGGCTTTTTTTTTTTGAGAATCACATTCAAAATACAGAAAATTTTCTCTTTAAGTTTATATTATTTTATACATTAGAATTAGTGAATACTTTTCAGCTGTATTGTGTGTGTATTTATACATGTGCAGGTGTGTGTGCAAGGGTGCACATAAACATATAGTCATGCTGAGGCCTGAGGTCAGCGTCACTGTCTTCCTCAATTATTCTCCACCTTACTGCTTTGAGATAAGGTTTTTTTTTGTAAAATCTAAGCTTATTAATTCTGTTGGACTGAATAGTCAGTAAGTCTCATGGATTTTTCTGGTTCTGCCTCTGAAGTTCTGGGATTCTAGGTGTGCACTAGCCCAGACTTTAACGCACATCTAGGGTTTCGTGATCATACTGTTTACTGCGTGAGCCTCCAGATTAGTATTCCTTTCTGTTGTGTCACCTTCTCTACTGAAGAAAATGTCTTCTCCCATGTCTGGGTGATTACTTCTTGTCCAATCCCTCCCCCAATCTGACCTCAGGGACTTACAAGAGAAAGACATACAGGAAAAGAAAGAGACAAATTATTTCTGCCTGAAGATGATATGAGCCTACATTTTGAAGAATTTAAAAACTCCATCAGGAGCAGACTCTTAGACCTTATCAACAAATCCAGCACACTAGCAACATACAAGCCGACGGTAAAGCTGTTTAATGGAAAGAATGTTTTTCCTTATTTTTGGAATAGAAAAGAAGACTGGTGTCTGCAAAGTAGATGTCATGATTTGCACATGAAGTATTCCCTAGAGGCTCCTGTGCTAGAGTCCCTTGGTGCTTACCTGTTATGGCCAATCCTTGAGAGGTGACTGGATAATGAGTGCCCACTTCATCAGTGAACCATTCCTGTGGAGCTTAGTAGGAGAAGGCAGCACTGTGGCTATTCCTTTGAGGGCCCTAGCTGTCCCTGTCCTGTGTCTTTCTGCTCCCAGGCTGCTATGAGGTGAGCTGCTATTTCCCCATACCCTTCAGCCATATGTCCTGCCTTATCTCAATGTTGACTGAACTCTCTGAAGCCAACGAGGAAAACAGATCTTTTCTTCTCTAAGCTGCTTCTCTCAGTAATTTTGTCACAATTATAATACTCTATTAGCAGGCATCTTGGATTTTTGCCTACTGCTGTGACCTTGGTTAAGTTATCCCTCATAGACTTGTATAATTATTAGAATGAAAAGGCAGGATTTGGGACTAGAAAAGTTTTAAGCTTCCCTTTCTTCATCCTGAGGGTTTTACACTCTGAGTTTTTGCCAGCTACTTTACTGTTTGGGTCCTGACAGGACACCTAGGATGGTTATAGGATTACCCTAAATTGAGCATAGAACATTGGCAACTGATGGTATTTGGAATTACTTAGACAAAGACACAGTAACTTGGTGTTTGGGCTTCTTAGGGTGAGCAATATCTCATACTAAACCAACATCTATATTCCCTAATGCTTTCTTTAGTGACTGGCTTGCTGACTGTACTTTTTGGTTGTTTGAGGTAAGGTTTCTCTATGTAACAGTCCTGGCTGCCTGGTACTTACTTTGTAGACCAGGCTGTCCTCAAACTCACAGAGATCCTCCTGCTTTTGCCTCCCCAGTGCTGGGATTAAAGGTGTGTACCATTACCGCACAACCTGACTGTGCTTTTGACTTTACTCAGGCAGACACCCAGCATATCATACAATTCTCAGTACATCTTATATTCAAAGTAACAGTATTGAAAGAAGGTGGCCTCTTGGAAAGAGACGTGGGTACCTGAGAGGACTTTGCTGTGTATAACTTGTTCATCTCTACAAGACAAAAGGACCTGCAGCAGAAAATGCAAAAGAGGATGTGCTTTAAAGAGAAATGTGGAGAGATGGGAGAACCAGAGAGAGAACGAATTAATTTTAGAAAAATGTCCTAGGAGCTTTCTAGAAGAGAAAATGTAGAGCAGGGTGAAATGAGCAGAGGGCAAAAGCAGGACAGATGAGGAAGCCAGACAATAAGGCAGAGGCCTTGTTCACAGAGAAACTTTGCTCAGTGGCAAAGAGTGCAGACAAGGTTGCAGAGATAACACACAAGAGCTCTAGCCCTGGAGAAGGGGACACTATCTCGAGGCAGGATCACAGCAGAAGCAATAAATAGGATCTTATCAATTCCAGTCAGTGCTGACATCACCCTAATTTTCTGGAAAATTTACAACTCCCAATTTCATGGAATGATTCTATACCTGGGCCGAGGGGGCTTTGCTCTTCCCTTCTCTTGGGAGGAGATGTCTCTGAGAAGGCCTCTCACTTCCCATCCCAGGAAAATGCACTGAAGTCCCTGACTTACTATCAGTGTCTCTGTCTTTCATGGAGGCAACTGTTTTAATTCTAATTAATAGGAAAATAAACTCCAGAGCGTAGGTAAGGTTTTCAACTAATCGCATCTTAAAATCAAGCAAAAAGTTTCTAGATGTGGCCACAGACTGTGTAAACTAAATAAAAACTGACAAACTCATTAGTATCAATGCCAACAAATTGGATCTTTCATTGTCCAATTTCCTTCAGTTCTTTCACTTAATGATGCTCATCCCAGAGAGAATTCCGTTAGCACGTGCAGAGGCCTCTAGCACACAGGGAAAGAGACTAAGGTATGAGATGTGAGCAGAGACCATGGGTATCTGGCTGCTTGTAAAATCATTTCAGAAGGAAAAAGGAATTTCTGCTGGATAAATGTAAAAGTCCCAGAAAATGCTTATTAAGGCCTTTGTTCCCTAGGGTGTTAGGTATTCATTCTCTACTTCATCCTGTGGGAATGCACATGCAGTGAATTGATGGGAAGTGGGGGGCAGGGGAAATGATCAGTTCCAGGATGTGTGTTTACAGGATGGTGCATCGACTCCAAGCCCTCTGGTAAGCAGTGGAGGATGATACATAGCAGTAGGGAGATACTCGAGTTATTGGACAACTCAGAGCATTTAAATTTCTTAAGGGAAATAATTTTTTCTGAGAGCTATATTAACTTTTAAAGGAGAAAATTATACACAAAATTTTGTAAAAGGTGACAGAGGAAACTAATGTTTGATTATGCACTGTTTCTAGACTGATTGCAGTGAGAAATATCACATATTCACTTCTGGGAATAATATTTGATTGGAGCCAGGGAAATAAACATACCTGTAAAGTGGAATCAAAGCAGTTAGTTCCCACAAGCTCAACTGTAGAAGTTAAGTGCTAAACTTTATTCAAGCATTCAAGGCAACTGTCTTTCTCAAGTGTGGAGAATACACTAAAATGCAATAAAATCCAACATTTGGCAGATATTCCAGTTCTTGTCAAAATGGTTTAGTACACTCATATTGTCTTGCTCTGATGAAAGCCAAGGGTAAGATTCAAGGACTATTTGCTTGAGGATGTAAGACGCAAACAGCACTAGAGGGGTTTAAGGCAAACAAGTGGTACAGGTTGGGTCTGGAAGGCCCTGCAAAGATTGTGGTTGAAGGTGTGGTTCACAACAGGGGATGTTCTGGGAGCTGGTGGACACTTTATTTTTACTCATGTTTTATTTTATTTTTAAATTCTCTGGGGGTGGGGAGAAGGAGGAAAGGCAAAAGAGGAGACAGACAGAGACAGAGAAACTGAGACTCCCTTGAGTCAGACATATGCTCTAAGATCATAACCCCAGTTCCCTACTTCCTGAACTTCCTCTGAAATGTCACCCACCAGTGCTGGAGAGATGGCTCAGTGGCTCAAAGCACATACTGCTCTCCTAGAGGACTTGAGTCAGTTCCTAGCACCTATGTTAGGCACCTCACAACAGCCTGTAAGTCAGTAACCCTTTTGGCCACACTTCTTTCCTTCTTCCCCACTCCTGTTTTCTGGCTGCCACAAGATTAAGCAGTGTTCTAGACTCCACCCTCCTACCATCAAGCTATGGTCCAGCATACCATGGAGCAAAACTTCTGAAGCTATGAGGCCAAATAAGCCTCCTCTCCTCTTCTGCCAGTTCTTTGGGGGTATTTATTACAACAACAGAAAGATGACTGGCATAGGGAGGACTTCCAAATTCACACTACCACCAAGCCAATTGGGATTTTGCCATACAGTTTGCTTTTAGTACTTTTTACTTGAATTCCGTGTATCCAGGAATCAGAAGTCAAGTCTAGACAAAACTGAGAAAGAACCTTGGTCAAGGAATAATAAGGAGATTTGATAAGGATGTCAGAATACAAAGCGCTGTCTACAGGTCTTAAGTCATCCTATGAGAATGGTGGCAATGAAGTGACAGCAAGTAAGAAACCTTTGCTTCCCATCAGGAATAGCCCTTTGGAAATGGATACAGTAGCATGAAATTTCAGCAAAGGAAAACATCTAAATAGACAATAATTCTTTAAGTGTAAAACACAAATGAGAAAGGGAAACTGACCATAATCAAAATAATCATATATGTAAAATACTTTGTTTAAAAAAATTAAAGGACAAACTACATACTGGAAGAATATTTGCAACCCATGTTTCTGAAAAACACTAAGATTCAGAATATAAATTTATTATCAATACTCTATAATAGGCAAAAATCCAAATCAAAGGGTGAAAAAAATAACTGATCAAATATTTGAGCAACAGTAATTTACAGGTGACAAGTAAGTGCAAACACTTGCTTGTCTTCATCAGCTCTTAGAGAATTAGTATCAGTGTAAGTAAGTTACACTGCAGAGCCTGTTGGCATGACCAAAAATGCTGTTCTCATGCACGGCTTCAGGGAATGCACAGAGTGCACACACACTGGCATTCACTTTTTTAAATTAAAAGGTTTCTTTAATTATTATATTTTCATAAGCATGGGTGCTTTACCTGCATGTATATCTGTGAACCACATAAGATTCTCTGGAACTGGAACTACAAGCAGATGTGAATCACCATCTGGGCTCAAGAACTGAACCTGGATCCTCTGAAAGAGCAACGGACGCTCATACCAGCAAGGCCATCTCTCCAGCTCCTCTCTTTTTCTTTTTTCACGACAAAAGTTTCATAATTCACTGGTTCCTAACCCAAAATATTATACCAGTAGCCCTGCTAGAGTCCTTGCTTCATTCTGAGATGTCATAATCCAAGCCTCCATTTATTTCTACTTTCTCATTTTCCAGGTTCCCGTAGAAAGCCATTATACTCTGAGGATTCAATGCCCTTGCCAACTCTAAACTCTCAAATTCCTTCAAAATCAAAGCACCAGTCACACTCTGCTGGTACTAAATTTTGTCCTTGTTTGGTTTCTGTTTCTCTGGTAAACAGCAAAGCTAAAAGAACCTTGAAGAAAAAAAGAGAATGTGTGGGTTTCACTTCCAGGTAACAGTCCATCATAGAACTCAGCACAGGGATGTAGGCAAAGCAAAGATGAAAACAGGGCAGGAACTTGAAGCAGAAACCATGAAGGAACACTTATTGCTAGCTTGCTCCCACTGGTTTATGCTCAACCAGCTTTTTAAACACATCAGGACTATCCAGGAAGGATACTGCCTACAGTGGGCTTGGCCCTTCTCCATCATTTAGCAAACAAGAAAATGCACCACCGATATGCTGCAGGCCAATCTCATAGAGGCAATTTCTCAATTAATATACACCTTTCTTAGGTAACTTCCATTAATGACAAATTGACAGCAAAGCCTAACTAGCATAGCATCCAAGTGCATGCTGTCTCTCTCCTTTATGGAAAGATTGCAGGAAACCCTTGATTCCTCCCGAATAATTTTGGGGTTCCACTAGTACTATAGATCATAGCATAGGGGTAGAAGGAGAAGAATTACAGCTCAATGGCCCAGAAAACATATTCAACAAAATTAT